>JAANBB010000281.1:0-53657 GCA_014621425.1 Cylindrodendrum hubeiense
CCCCAAGATCCCCAAGGTCGGCGCCTGCAAGGCCAACGCCGTCAACGGCGCCAAGAAGATCGTCGCCGCCTGGCCCGGCCGCGTCCGCGAGATCGGCTGCGTCCGCGACTGCAAGTGCGGCTCCGGCTCCGACCACTGCTGCGGCAAGGCTACGGACATGATGATTGCCGACCACGGTGGTGTAAGTGCCCTCCCCGGCGTCTCTCACGACCCCCCACTAACATGTTCTCCAGGATGCTACTCTCTCCGGCAAGGAGATTGCCGAGTGGGTCATGAACAACCGCAAGTCCCTCAACGTCAAGTATGTCATCTGGGGCCAGAAGATCTGGACCTACTCTGTCGACAAGACGGCCAAGTCGTGGACCAAGTGGCGCAGCATGGAAGACCGTGGCTCTCTGACCGCCAACCACTGGTAAGTTGCCTCCCGGCTGTCTCGTGAAACCTGACCAGAAAGCTGACTGCGATATAGGGACCATGTCCACGTTTCTTACAACTAGAGTAGTTGTTCGCTTGTTGAGCGAGGAGTTTGATGGGTGGCGAGGATGGCGTTGAAGGGCTGAATGATATAATCTGTTCCTGTATAAATGAGAATAGCGAGGATGCTAGCTACAGACAGAAAAGAATGCAAAGATGAAACAACAATGACCTACTTCCCTGACTACTTGAAACCGAAACTCTCTCACGATATAGACGCAAAGGGGTGCTGTGAGCGTAGCTGCAACCGGTTCCGTTTTCCTCAAGTGAGATGATCAAAGATGGAGAAATACCCCGATTCTCCAACCGTCAACCCATATCTTCATAAACATATACGTAATATCATTTAATATCCCTGACCAACTCCCAAAAACTATGCCATCCATCTAAGCGCCTGCCTATACGTTCTTCCTATTCCAAATCGAATTAAACTTTTTAGCCCTGTCTCAACCATGGTGTAGATCTTCACATTACAAACGCCTCGCTCACAACCTCTCCTTCATCCGGCGTTACCGCCATCTCCAGCAGCTCGGCAGCCGCCTCAATCGTGTCCTCGTCGATCCCCGACTCCATTACCAGATCCTCCTCCACAAAGGCCAGTCTACCGAGAGCAAGCATGTATCGCTGGTTACCGCCAAGTGCCGATGTTAGTTTTTGGCTAATATCGGCCAAGTTTGCCGTGTTGGGGCCCGTGACCAGCACATGGATGAGGTGGACGCATTGGCAAATGATGCGGTAGAGCTCGGAAGAAGAGTCGGACACTGGGTGCTTCGGTGACTCGCCCATCCCGGGCAGATGTGCTAGGATGCTTGACGGAACAGGCTGGTCATACAGCTCATCTATGGACGAACTCAGACAAACGACCAGGCGAGGAAGGGCAGTGTTATGCGTTGCCAGCTGTACTGCGCCAAAGGGATACCGAGCAAACGCGATGAGCGTCCGTAGAGCGGCAAGTCGCACGCTACGTTTCTCAGCTGGCGTCTTTGCCGAGCGAGGATACTCGGTCAACTTGGCCGCGACCTTATCAATGATCATGCGCGCAACAAAAGGAGGATCTTTCTCGTCTGTTATGGGGCCAATCGATCCTGGTAGAGAAGACGTCGCTAGAAGGTCCAACATGCCAAGAATGTCGGCGAGCTCTTGTTTGGGCGTGAGGAGCATGAGAGGCGCGTCAAGCGAGATGTGCCTCCAGAAATGAGCCGCCTTGGATTCGAACCCGGCCTCTGTTTCCAATATCGCCGTGGCGCATGTCAGAGACGTCGTGTATAGCAGAGAGAGAATATCAGTGATATTGATATGCTCCTCAAGCAAACTGAATCGTTCATCCTTGACACGTTCTTCATCTGGGAATCGATGCCTCCATTCGGCTAGAGTGCATATGGTGGCTTGGGCAACAGGGGCGAGATCTGTAAGGATCCATGGAGCAACCTCGGTTGCTTGGAGTTGGAAAGTAAAGGCTACGAGAGCGACGAGGTACTTGATGGGCTCCCAGTACTGCTCGTCCGCGCACCTGG
Organism: Cylindrodendrum hubeiense; assembly: GCA_014621425.1. NCBI lineage: Eukaryota > Fungi > Ascomycota > Sordariomycetes > Hypocreales > Nectriaceae > Cylindrodendrum > Cylindrodendrum hubeiense. Next base: position 1,989 of record JAANBB010000281.1, read on the forward strand.
TCCAGATTTGTACTACTAAATGGGCGAAGTCCACCAGCAATTGTATGGGGCGGTGAGGATTACCCATGACGGGGACTTTCTTGAAGATATAGGCCGCGAAAGAGGTATTGGGCTCAGACGAGAACGAGAATCGAGAAAGGACCTCAAAAGTTGGAGGCTGGTCCAGAAAGGAGCCATGGTCGAGCACCAGTTGTAGGAACTTGAGACCTGTTAGTCAAGTATGAAGAAAAAGGGGCATATTAACAAACCTCAAAAGGGAGACCGGGTGGCGCAGTGATCACAATGGGAGGTTGCGCTGTTGAAGGCTCTGGCTTCTTGTCACCGATATCAACATCACCCATGTGGATTTCTAGCGCCATGACAGGACTGTCGACAGCTGGTCGCTTTCGTTTGCCTTTGCTTGGCGTCCTCTCGCCCACATTGGCAGCAACTGACCCAGCATTCTTATTACGACCTTGGCCCTTACTCGGGCTCAATACAATATCCATCTCGTCGAAGCCATCGGCAACGCGCCATGTCTTGGCCGTCTTTTTCGGGGTCGTCAAGCCCGACCCCGTACCCGTCGTCGCAAGTGTGTCCTTCCTCCGGGTCCGGTCGTTAACCTCTTTCATGTCCCTCTGTAGGAATTGAAGCTCGGTGTTGGCATTCTTCTCAGCGACAACGGCGGCTTCGGCGATTCGTTCCTGACGGCTCAACTGTTCGGCGTTGACCTTCTTCAAGCGAGAAACCTCGGCGTCATGTTGCTGCTGGGCCTTGGAGGAGTTGGTTCGGATGATCGAAACCTCACCACGGGCGGCGAACAGCTCGGCCTCGAGTGCCCGCAGTCGCTGCTGAAGGGCTGAGACGACATCGCCGGGTTGACTTTGGGAGGGAATGTAGTGGTTCGGTGCGACCCCTGGCCGAGTAAACTGGCTTGTCTGAGGGCGGTGCAAATTTGAAGTCTGAGACTGAAATTGCTGCGATGTATATACGGGTTGATTCGTAGCCGCAGCATTGGGCAGTCGAGGTGGTGGCTGTCCGGTGGGGTGTCTCTTGGAGGAAGGGTAAATATTTGGGTCCCACCGTGGGTTGGGAACAGGTGGGACGGATCGTCGAGATTCCTGGTGCTGGTGTTCCTGCTGTTGTGAATACTGCTGGAGCGTGTTGTCCACTACCGGCCTCCCGACAGGCTCCCCGACATCATTGGTCACCTCTGTAGTGTCGAGATCATCATCTTCCACCCAGATGGCGTCGGGGTATGAGTCGGGCTGTTGAGACGGGGCCGTTCGGTGGGCTTGGGTCAGCTGGATTGCATTGTTTTCGAGCTCTTGGAGGGCGTTATCGGGAAGGTCGTCAAGGCCATCGTCGGAGAATTCGTCTAGGTCCATGGTTTATGGATTGAAATGACTGGAGCAGCTCCATTGAGCGAGGCTGTCCTCCGAGAAGATTGTCAGCCGACGCCTGGTTCGAGAGCCTGGTATTGTTTCGCGATTCCACCAGGGACGGGAAGAACGCGCCGCGAGATCACGTGCGCACTCTGTCTTGCTGCCATGGCAAACCTGTGGCTGAGTCGGGCGACATTGGATTAGGGATGAGCATAAAGCCTTGGGGTGTGGCGCAGCAGGTGTGTGTGGATCTTGCTCCCCTTCCTGCGGGCTCAAGCATGTGAAAGCCCCAAGTGCGTCATCGACAGTCCTGATACCAGTATCGTTCTGTTTCGGACAGCGCGGGCATCTTATCTCGGAAGCACTCTCGACGAAGGCGCAATAACGTATCTACCAATTTCGCCTCCTCAAACGCCCTCAGCCACAGCTCTACGCGTCGAAGCCGCGTGGGAGCGAGAGCGAGGAACAGGTCCGTCCGGGTCCAGAACGAGGCGCGAAAAGTTGTGGGGATTTTTTGTCTGGGGATGCCGGCTTCCGCGGGTTCGCAAATTACCCGCTTAGCGTTTTCATGCCCACAGAAGGATGCCAGCAAGATGATGAATGCGAGAATGCTACGTATACCTGGCCAGGGCGACGTCACAGCGCGAGCTGTCGATCTGGCATGAGAGTTGCAGAGAGGCGATGTGCTGTCTTTCGAATGCAACGTGATGCATGGGTGTTTCCAACTTTTATCGCCTAAAGAAACAGACGCGACCAGACCGCCAACAACCGCAAAAATACGAACAATTTCTCGTCTTTGCTCGTACAGCTGTCAATATCCACGCATATGAATCGTCTCCGCAGATCTCCCCCAACAGATCTCTTCTGGTTCCACATTACGCCTGGCGTGGACAGTCCAACGGCGACCGGGTGTTTGTCTTGTCCGAGTCCCACATCTAATCAGCCCCTGCGTCCATGTCCTTGTCGGCTCGTGCTCCCAAGTAAGGCATCGATCCTTGGCTTAGCACGTACGTAGCCAGTCCTCACTACGGCACCGGCGGACCAGTCTAAGGCCTCCGGTATCTTTTGTGTATCTTATCAGCGTCCCCCGGTCGGGAGCTGGCAGACAGCATCCAGCTGCCGAGCTCGAGTCCAAACACCGTAGAATCAATACCGGTGCAGCCTTTCCTGGCGGTGTTGAAGTCATCAAGACCCTGATTGGCGGCTGGGTGGAACATGCACCTATGACGCGCTGTAGCACGCGCTGTAATTTAGCCACCTCCAGTGCACTCCTGAGCCAATTTGACCGCTGAGACCCCCAAAACGTCAAGCCACAGCCGCGTGCCCACTGGAAAACTCCGCTCCGCCAGGGCTTTTTTAGGCTGCTCCAGCCAAGCGCAAGCGTCAGCGCCAGCGTCAGTATCAGCGCAAAATCCACCACCCACATTGGGACACGGCCTTCCTCCAACTTTTCCCATCGTCATCAACCATCCTCCCGACCCAATCTCCCTCACTTCCGAGCCCGACCACACGCTCGCGGCTCTCCTGCGGACTCAGCGACCGCTTCCGCTCCTGCCGCCTCAACTCCGAGACGCCGACTCCTCGCCTCCGGGATCCTGTCAGCTCACCTCACTCCCGGCCGCAAGCTCCGGACCCCTTCTCCCTACTTGATCTTCCGAGTCTACCGCAGTCGCGCGACAGCTTGACCACGACCACCACCGACGACACACTCTCGCACCACACCTTCCAACCCCATCGCGCGACACAGCTTGAAGCAAGTCGCTAAAGTCACATTGTGACAGCGAAACCGCAGAATCCCGTCGCTCCCTACACCACACAACCACCACAACCTCACAATGGCCCGGTCAAAGAGAGGGGTTAGGTTCCCCAACCGCAACAGCCAGAATGGCTCCGATGGACGACGATCAAGCTTCAGTGACATGAGCGACGATGGTCAATCAACCTCCAAGGGCAAGGGCCAGGCCTCGCTGGCCACCGTCAATGAGGTACGTGTCACGCCCAGCCGTGGCGGTGATGGAATGAGGTCCTCAACACCAAGCTCCAATATCACCATCCACAACCACGTCGCAATCCACGAGAAACCAAGCTGACCATGCGCGCCTTGCTCTTTTACAGAAGCCCCCCACTGCTGCCGAGAAGAAGGCCGAGTACGAGAAGAAAAAGGCCAACTTCATGACCCGCACCTTCTGGTCGTTTGTCATGTTCGCCCTCTTTTTCTCTGCCCTCTTCATGGGCCACATCTACATCATCACCATCATCACGGCCGTCCAAATCGTCTCCTTCAAGGAGGTTATCGCCATTGCCAACGTCCCTAGCCGCGCCCGCTCCCTCCAATCGACCAAGAGCCTCAACTGGTACTGGCTTGCGACGACCATGTACTTCCTCTACGGCGAGACTGTTATCTACTACTTCAAGCATATTGTCCTCGTTGACAAGGTTCTGCTGCCCCTGGCTACCCACCACCGCTTCATCAGCTTCATTCTTTATGTTTTTGGTCAGTCTTCCGTGTCTTTCGCTTTTGTTAAGCGACGCTAACATCGCGCAGGCTTCGTCTGCTTCGTCGCTTCCCTGCAGGCGGGTAACTACAAGTTCCAGTTCACCAACTTTGCTTGGACACACATGGCCCTCTACCTCATTGTTGTCCAGGCCCATTTCATCATGAACAACGTCTTCGAGGGTATGATCTGGTTCTTCCTGCCCGCCGCACTCGTCATCACCAACGACATTTTCGCCTACATTTGCGGTATTGCCTTTGGCCGCACCCAGCTCATCAAGCTCTCTCCCAAGAAGACGGTTGAGGGATTCGTTGGCGCCTGGGTCATGACCATTTTGTTTGCCATTGTTCTCGTCAACGTCATGATGCGCTCCAAGTACTTCATCTGCCCTGTCAATGTAAGACTCCCCCGCCTACTACTGTTTCGTGATGCAGCTCCTAATATCTGATCTAGGACCTTGGCGCCACCATCTTCACTGGCCTCGAGTGCGACCCCAACCCGGTGTTCCACCCTAAGACCTACGAACTGCCCGAATTGTTTTTCCTTCCTCCTGGTACCAGCTTCTCTGTCACTTTTGCTCCCATGCAGCTTCACTCCCTCGTCCTTGCTACCTTTGCTTCTCTTATCGCTCCCTTCGGCGGCTTCTTCGCCTCCGGCCTGAAGCGCACATTCAAGATCAAGGACTTCGGCGACTCTATTCCCGGCCACGGTGGTATTACCGACCGCATGGATTGCCAGTTCATCATGGGTTTCTTCGCGTACATGTATTACCACACTTTCATCGCTCTCCACAAGGTCAACCTTGGCACCGTCCTTGAGACTGCCATTACCAGCTTGTCTCCCGACGAGCAGATGGAGCTTGTCAAGAGCATGGGCCGCTACCTTGGCAACCAGGGCATCATGCCTGAGGAAGTAAGCAACTCATTTCCCTCGTCTCTGCTTTATGCTAACCAATTCTTCCAGTTCGTTGAGTGCATTGACAAATTCATGCCCTTGAAACGGTGAGACATTCAACACCATGCCGTCTTGGGCGTTTCTTTACACCATATTTGATAATAAATGACCGGGCAATACTTGTTCTGCTGGCTTGACTCACATCCTCGGCGTTTTTATTGTTTCTCCTATTCCATCTCGGATTAATAGCTGGGAGCTTGTTAGACCTCAGCATGACGTGGTGGATGAAATGTAAACCAGCAGTGGATGAGGGGTATCTAGTGCCTTATCGAGCGCAGCATCAGATTTAACGAGCAGGATTGCTGTCGGCAAATCGGGCGAAATGTATGCCGTGGTAATTATGGTATCACCTATAAGGCAAAGCGTCACGGCCTCATGGAGAAGAAAAAAATAAAGCGGACGAAATAACTCGAGCCGATGGAGAATTTCCTCATCGTTTCTACGTGTATTTACTGCGTTGCCGCGTGCTCCGTGCTTGTATTATGAACCGCTGGATATTATTCCATACTCTACTTTATCCCCACTCACGCGGATACTATTTTATTGAATCTCATCTTCTTTTTGCATAGAGCTGTCTTATTGGCAGGGAAGCTCGACAACCCTGGAGTAATATTTGTGTTTTAATAATTGGTTGTCATTGGACTACGTAATTATCTGTTATTTAGGTCTGATCCTTAACACCCTGTCTAACAAGTTCTCTAGCATACGCCGCATTAAGTCATTGCCTCTCGTTCCCTGTCTGACACTGTGCTTTTGGCCTCACCTCGTTTCGTTTCCAATCATTCGTACACCTGTCGCTTCCACCCGCCCTCAGTTTCAAAGATCTCGCCGACCGCCTTACCGACTTTCAATAGATGTCGGTCACGATATCGGGGTGCAACCAGAGACACCCCAATGGGCATGCCATTGGCTCCCTGGAACCCCGGGATATTTAAGACCGGGTTGTGCAGCGCCTGTCTCAATGTCAGCCCACATTCGTCCCAGTAAATAATATTTCCGCGGGCCGCCTGACAGGGTAGGGCACAAGGATGGGATAGGAGGGGATAAGATGGCTTACCGTCCACATGCTGCAGAAGACATGGCTTCCCGTGCTTCTGAGGCCCACCGGCGCCTCATCGGGCACACTCGGTGTGATGATGGCGGCATATCGCCCAGCAATCTCGTCCATTCGGGGCCGTAGCGCGGCGATGCCGTCGGACGCCGCCAGCTGCGTCTTGCGGCTGAAGTTGTCCACGTTTTCGACGTGGCTAACGAGGACGTCGTGGATCTGGTTCTTGCCGACACGGTACTCGGACAGGAACGCCGTGCGGCCTTCACTGTGTAGCACCACACGGTACCATTCTTCTATGTTGGCGAAGTCGGCGCCGAGATCGAGCTCTTCAACAATGGCGCCGTGGGATTTAAGGAGGGTGGCAGCCCGAGCCATGGCGGAGCGAGTGCCCTCGCCGGCGTGGTCCCATACGCTGGTTTTGCAGATGGCGAAGCGGGCGCCTTTGACACCATAGAAGGGATCGGTCTCTTCGTCATCGTCCTCGAGGTCAAAAATATCCGCAAGCAAAACAAGGTCATCTACGCAGCGCGCGTATAGTCCCAGTGTATCTAGGATCAAGGCATAGATCTTCTGGCCCTCGCGGGAGATGGAGTTCCAGGTAGGCTTGAAGCCGTATATACCGTTGAAGGAAGCCGGACGGATAGTGGATCCGCCCGTCTGCGTGCCGAGGGCGATGGGCGCCTGGAAGTCGCTGACAGCGGCGCCGGACCCGGCGGAGGAGCCTCCGGGCGTTCGGGTCGGATCGTGTGGGTTGCGAGTTGCGGGGCCGATGTGGATGGCGGCGAATTCGGTGGTAGTTGTCTTACCTAGAAGTGGGGATTTGGTTAGTGTGTTGATATTCAGGCGAGATGGAAGAATTACCGAATATCAGAGCACCGGCGTGGCGGAGAATTCTGACAGAGGCGGCGTCGACCTTAGGGAAGCTTCCCTCGTACAATGGAGAGTTGTGCTGCGTTGGCATGTCTATCTTGAGGTGAGCAGCTATTCCCAAGTCCTAACATATGTCAAGTGGATGCTCATACCTTTGGTGTAAATTACATCTTTTACCGCGATAGGCAATCCATGCAGCGGGCCTCTTTTCTTTATGGGCACCTTGTCCAACTCCTTGGCTTGTTTTAGGATGTAGGCAGCGTCTAGGTACACCCAGGCCCCGACAGCTTCGTTTCGCTGCCTAATGCGGTCAAGAAGCGACCTGGCATACGCCTCAACAGTGAGATTTCCGGATCGTATCTTAGCGAGAGCCTCAGAGGCTGTAAGACTCCACGGCTTCATCATTTCGAAAGTAGGATAGGATGGATATTGTAGTGAGGGAGTGTGTGTGACGGGTCTTTCCTGGAAGGAAGATTTGTGTTGACTAAATACTTAATCCTATTTTGCAATGGGGGTGAGTGTTCAAAGATCTCGATCAGGGATGTTGGTAGCCGTTGACTCATTGACTCTCAGCCAAATTACTTTGCAAGGTGACAAACTTTGGTGAGACTGTGGGAATATGCGCCTGAGGGTCATTCACAGATAACGAGAGGTTGCAAGGCTGGCCGTTCTCTCGGAAACTGTGTTCAACGATAGGGTAGGACGGATACCCGCACAATAAGCCCACAGGACCCCGGCCTGTCACTCATCCAGTAAAGTTCTTTAGGCTAGTCTCAGAGACGCTTTGAAGCTCCCTGCACGAAACACTGCTACCCGAACCACGTCAGGGTGAGATCAGGATATGGTAACAGGGTTTCGGCACTGGCGTGGACTATGGTGTGGGCAATTGTGTGGGCAACGTAGCAGCCCGTCGCCCGGGCCGTTGCGACGGGACTCTGCGGGAAGATAGCCAATAGGGGGAGGAACGAGGTCAAACACAGGTCCCAGGGGGGACCGGACCGGCTCGTGCTAGGACAAGCCGGGTGCGTTGATCGAAGACGTTGAGATCCGACACAAGCTCGTGGCCAGGGTGAGATGGTGGTAGCATGGCGCGGATCCGCGCCTCATTAATGGGAACGGGCCATGAAGTCAGACATCAGGCGGGCTGTCGAGAAACACAGGGACCTAGGACATGCATGGGTGGGAGACCAGAGACAGGGACAAGGCGAACGGGGAGCCGGTTCCTTGTGTCTGAACGACGGGGAATCATCCCCGAGCTGCCGGTACAGTACGGGATGGCGCGTGCGTGCAGAACGGAGTACAGCTTCCCGATGGGCTTCATGCTGGTGCGGAGTTTTGCTTAAGAACCGGCCCAACGAGGAAGCTGGTCGGGTTTCTCCACGAGTAACGGCTGTTATCCGATGTTCTGGCGTCTGTTCAACATATGATATGTGACATTCTGGCCCGGCTGACCCAGCTTTTGTTGGGCGCACCGAGGTGAGGATGGACACCGAACACAGGAGTGATAATTTAAACTCGTTGAACTGAGGGGAACAAGGAGAAGATGAGGGGTGAGACGGATGCGGCTGATGCGATCTAGTGTACTCAGGAAATGTCACGGGATGCAGCTAGTCCTTAGTTAGGTTGACGGGAGGTTACTAGCCGACCGGCTGATGCTGTGGCAGCTGTAGGTATAGTGCACAGGGACTATTGACTTCTAGGACTTGCGGTTGTTGGTTGGTTGGTGAATGTTGGTTGCCGAGGCCCAGGGCCAGAAACCGGGCCCGTGGAACGTAATGGCGAGCAGGGACCAGGCTTCAGCGGCCTAGTGTTGTTTCCAGAGATGTAGGGGTTAACTCTGCTGGACAGCGGAATCCCAAGACCCCTGTTCTCGGGGACCTACCCTTGATCGCACGGAGCCGCAACACCAGGCCGAACAATCCGCAACAAGAATCCTTCGAGATATCATCAGCTCGGCTGGAGAAGCACCGCCTCTGTTCACCCATCTCACTCTACGAATACGTGCTGATTTTTGCCGCGTCATCCTTGAAACAAATTCCTTTTTATCCCTCCGCCCAGTTTTCTGTGTAACCCGTTTAGCGCCAGAGACAAGAGACCGGATGGTTCCCTGTGTCTGGCGTACATAAATCACATTGCTTTGATGTTGCACAACATTGTCGCCATCAGCAAGCGCACGGCGCGTGACCATCAGTACAGCAGGTAGAACCGTTCTAGAGTCTTGGAAGATGCATGGAAGATGCCTTGAGTCGTGTGTCTTTGTCCCGATACCGTGTGGTCGGGCCCTTGTTGAGATTCCGTGGCGTCTTAACTGCAGCCACATGGATGATCATCAGCCTGTGATGCACGCCGATGACGTTGCCACAGCAAGGGAATTGTTTCACTGGAAATATCGGAGATTCAGTGCGCAGATTTGCGACATACTCGTGGAGTCGGTGTGCAGATTGATCAGAAGTCGGTGTGACTCAACTCTACATTGCACGCAACATCCGTACTATAGAGCAGTCGAGGCATTCATGCAGGGAGATTAGCGAGGCTTTGAGGCCTGTCCCGCCGCTGGCCATTCGGATCGCGTTCGATGACTCTCCGTCTGGTGCAATGTTGGGTGTTTCAGTGGCCACCCCAATGCAGGTACTCTGCGCCATCAAATGTACCATCGATGCACCATGCACATGCGGCACGGGATTTGCCATCCGGCGTCCCCGAGGAGCGACACATGGCTTTGACGAGTGTGCAAATCACTTCCTAATTATCCTGCCAGCGGATGTAGGTCTCGCTGCAGACCTGGGTTTCACACATGCCATCCATGGTACTGGGAACCCAAGAACCCCATGCTTTTTATTCCGAACAGACCACCTGGATGAGTCGGGCGTCAAGATATCACGATTACGTTTCGGATCCTTCGGGTCCAATAACGAGAGGGCCGCGGCATAGAGTGTCTCATGGAAGCGGCGTGGTTCTTTACCCATGGCTAAATACACCGATCCCTGGATGTCCACGAGTAGTCTGAGAGCGTCTTGGGATTGACTGGGTACCCACGCGGTCCCCGATTTAGAGACCGTGCCAGAGATAGAGATGACACCACGAGGCTTCTCTGGATCATTGAATCTTAGCGTCTCCAAGTCTGTCTGAGTGACTGTATTTCGGAGATGGCTCGAGGCCTTGAAGCCTTCCTTAGGGTCTAGGTCAAGGTAGAAGGAACATAGTGTATTTTGAGGTCGCTTCTCGCCACAGTTTGCGAGTACAAACAAGGATTATGGGTCTGCACACTAGCAACTGTATTGTTTCAAGCTCCACTCGACCCGACACTACGGACTTGGGACACGCGGATCAGCCCACCGTCAAACAGTACCGGCATCATGCGAGTCCCTATAGGAGCTGCCCTGCCAGGTCATCTGGTACGCCAACAACTACAACAATCTTAAAAAAGCAAGGCAAACCGGCAAAAAGAAACATACAACAGCGAGGATTCCCCGGTCGTCACCGACCCGAGTACTAATTCGCTGCTTCTCAGCTTGACTAGGGGAGAGCGGATGGGATCCCGTATTTTCTAAGAGCTATGGTCGTATGTGGTGATGGGTGGCACTGACCGGGATCAAATCCACAGGAATATGGATTTCAGGAAGAGCCAAAAGAGACAACAACCGGCAAAAATAAACATACAACAGTGGGGATTCCCCGGTCGTCACCGACCCGAGTACTAATCCACCGCTTCTCAGTTTGACTAGGGGAGAGCGGACGGGATCCCGTATTCTCTAAGAGCTATGGTCGTATGTAATAGTAACGGCACTGAGGCTGGTGATATTGGTAAGAACGAAATCATGGATAACGCAACAATCACGTAATAGGATGGATTCCCCAGGTTACTGACCGTCTTGGCCTGATTATACAAGTGCAGATAGTATTGTATTTTCTAAGAAGGACGATTGTATTTACTGGTTAAGTAAAGAAGCATGGTTTCTTTACGAGTGAGTAATGCAATCCAGTCTGTGTTGTGGCCTACCCAGTCTATACTATTAAATCAGCGTGGGTTAGTTATGATCTTGGGTTGGGTATTAGATAGGAATATATGAGTTTTTCTCTTTTAGATATAGTTTACTTTGATATAAGACTATCTTAATCCAACCCCAGAGCTGAATCACGACCTCCTAACTACCTACATGATAATTGATAATCCCATCCAATGTCTTCATAATCAGTACCCTTCAAGCGGAACTACCTGGATTCCCGATTCTGTAGGTGTGTATACAGCAGCCACATAGACCAGCTACATAGACCGCCAAGACATATGAACTCAGTCTTTGCAACACTCTCTCGAGATCCAGAGAAGTTTCTCTTTTCGGTGTTGGATGATCATCACTGTTCTGTCACTGGCCTGTCGATTTTCCCCTGATGCCCAAGTCCCCCACGGATGGGCTTATCCACGTGATCATCCGCCCATCCACCCATCCAACAATGACCACCATCAACATCTCGACTCGAGGAAGGAACCAACAACGCCAGAATCAGCCCAGCTCCCCCACCTTCCACGCATTCCCCCAGAGCCAAAGTACCTACATAAACAAATTAGCAGTGCCCATCTGGTACCTAATGATGAATAATATGTACTTTTCATGACTGAAAAACGATAACCATTGCTAAAAACAAAGGTTCATCACTCTACTACAGAACCGCGACTGAAGGCGGTCTGTTCAGCGGAGTGGGCGAGAGTTTATGGCAGACCGGGATGTCCAGTAATGGCTCCCATTTTTGCCAGGTGCTCGTAGGGGACGAGAGTAGTTTTTTTTGTCCTTCTTTTAGTGAAATTGACTGATTTTATGTTGCGCGCTGGACGAAGAAGCCTTCCATGGTGGACTCCTGAAGGTTTGGGTCATAGAGGTACCCAGTACCTCTCCGATGTACCTTTGCTCTTCCCAGACAGACCCGGATGGCCGAACGGTCATGACCTGCTTCATTTACCAGGCGTTAAACCTCTGTGCTGCTCTTCGATTCCAGGACGAGGTCGCAAGAGGCATCATCACCTGCACTCGTTGAGTTCTATCAGTGCGTTGGGTTCGGGATTCTATACCCCGCCAACCTGCGCAGTCTTATTTTGGTGAATTTACGACCAACGGTCGCATCGCACGCTAGTGAGAAACGAAGTACACTCAAGCGCGCCCAGATTGTGTGTGGGACCAGGTACACTGATTGCGTTGCCTGGGAATGGCCCGCTTCGACCTGGCGTCGCAGTCTTGGTACCAGGGCTCGCTCTGAACAAAGTTGCCATGATGTGGAGCCAAGACTAATGCTGCTTCAAAAACTTTGAGCAGTGGGCATCTACATTCCCTCATAGTTTGCGGCATTGAGCCTCGGTGCTGATGTTTAGGTTGTATCCCAGCCAAGTCCATTACACGTTCAACGTAAATAGATGCTTAGGAGCCGCTCTAAGAGGGCTCAGTGAGTCTAATCTCTGCACGCGGTAAGTGAACGCTTTGCAATACTACGTGGCCTACCCTTAATACTCCTGCCTTGCACCCTGGTGAACAAGCCCTTAAGTTCATGGTTATCCGGGAATGAAAACCCATGTCTCCAATTTTAGACGCCATGATCGCAGAAAATAGAGACACTTGGGCAGAAGGTAGGAACTTGAAGAGATCCCGTACTCTCTAAGAACAATGATCGTATGTGCGGATTATGACATCGAGTCTGGTTACATTCGTGAGAATATGATCTCATGGACTGTTAATGGAAAAGAAATGGGTATCAGTAGCGACCCTCCAGCTATGACTGAAAGATAATGTCCCTTCCCCAAGAACTTTGTCCTGACGAAACCGCTGCTTGGTTGCTCGCCTCATCTAAATCTACGGAGCCGAATCCACGACCTATTGCCACACGACAGCCGACAATCCCACCCGATATCTTCCTACAATAGCATCCTTGGAGCTGTAACTACCTAGATTCCTGATTTGCAGGCGTGAAAAGAGCAGCCAAACGGATCGCCAGGACTTGCGAACTCAGTCTTTGCAACACTCTCATGAGATGCAGAGCTCTGATCAGAGTGCTGCATCATCATCACTGTTCAGTCAATGGCCTGCCAATTTCCCCCCAAGAGCCCATCTGGAACCCAATGATGAATAATACAGTAGCGACAACTTAGGGCGGTAGGCCACCGATGCTAACAGATTCAGCACTGGAACCGCATCAGAGGTGTCTCTTTTATATTGCGCGCCAGGCGACGAAGCTTTGCGAGATGCCTTGGTGTGAACGCTCGAAGGTTTGCGTCGTAGAGGTACTTCTTCTGCCTTTGCTCTACCCAGACCTGAAGGATCGAATGGTGCCACAGTCTTTCCACAATAACCTCTGGTAAGTGCTCATTCGCAAATATTCTGCTGCATCCCATGTAGTCGCGTTTAGTCTGGGCACAGGAAAAGAGTTGGAAGACTTTTCTACTATAGATGAATCAACCCGTGGCATGCTTGCGCCATTGCTGTAAAGTGGTCCAGAAAGATGTGTAACTTCTTATAAACTCACCCTCAGGATGGCGTACCTTGTTAATAAAGGTTTCAACATGGGTGGCGGAAAGGTCCATGACTCACGAATGGTGCGCATTAAACTTTTTGCACTGTTTCACGAGATTAGGTAGAAAGGTTTCATCCATCAAGACGCGCGTTCTTGGTCAGAGTGCGCATTGGTTTTGTGGCAGGCCGCAACTATAGCCCGATGTCCAGATAAATGTGGACCATGATCTTGGGAAACTTTATGCTGGGTTTAGCATATGAACGCAAATATCCACTACTACCTTGTGCTGCTCTGGTCGATCTGAGAAGATATCGACTACGCGTATCAACCTTTCCATATCTCTTCATTGGCTAGCTGTCTTATTCGTGGGCTCCCAAAAAATGACGGCCCAGGTCTCGACCTTGGAGGCCGTGGCCACAGAAAGTAGAGGCCCTTGAACATAAGGCAAGAGCTTGACGTGATCCCGTATGGGATCATATCCACAGGAACAGAGATATCAGAAGGTAAAAAAAACATACAACAGTGGGGATTCCCCGGTCGTCACCGACCCGAGTACTAATCCACCGCTTCTCAGTTTGACTAGGGGAGAGCGGACGGGATCCCGTATTTTCTAAGAGCTATGGTCGTATGTGCTTGGTGGTGAGGCACAACCGACCTGTAAGCCCGAGGGACTGTGTTGTTGTCCTGTCAATGAAGTCCTCAGCTTATCTGTAGCCTTCATTATTTATTCCCCAGGGATCATGGACATTGTAATCTCATATCTCAGATAAAGTTCGATCTAAGCTGACCTATTTATGCGCCATTGCGTGGTGATTTCCCCCATCGACTTCAGAATTTCATCCATGCCGGTCCCTATCCTTTCGATCTCCGCCAAACCCTCCATTGTTTCTGGAATACCCCCCTCACTCATATGGGAATCCCATACACGTATCTGTCTATGCACCTCGGCTAGAATAGCATCGCTCTGGGAGATCAGCTCCTGCTGCTGGGCTTGTGAAATCTTGTCCGTCGACTTTCCCATGGCAGCTATCTCTCTTTCCATGAATTGAACTTTCCTCATTAGTGCAATTGATACCTCTATATCGTCCGCTGTAGCGCTCTCGCCACCCAAGTCATTCTGCCGTAGTTCGAGATTGGATCTTTTGCCATTTTTGCGTGCTTTGCGGAATGGATTGTTGGTCTCAAGATTTGTGGCTGTTTGATCAGGTGATTGTGTGGCAGGCTCTACGACTGAGCGCCGGGGTATGAGGTCGATGGGATCATCTGTAATTGTATGGGGGCTTGGATCCTTCGGTGGTGGATTAGGAGTCGCGATCTCGTTGGTAATATTCATGGTCTGGATATCACTAATCAGATCACCGACAACTGCATGATGAGTAGGACGACTTGGGGGAGCATTGGGGCCTGGCATCATTATGTTGTCCTCCGGCGGCTGCAATTTCTGATTCGGAAATTGAGCCGGATTCACTGTGAGACTTGGTTCTCGAGCGTTGGAAGTGTTGCTTAGACTGTGGTACGCAGTTTGCTCCGCAGTTGTGAACATGGCAGTGCTCCATTGAGCTGTGTCTTCAAAGGGTGTCACTGGCCCCGTCACCGACGAAGATGAGTCGGGCCAGTTGAACTCCTGCGGTGTCTCGGAACTAACAACTGGCTCTTCAAGCAGCGATTGGACCCATGGATGAGCACTGGCTTCGCGAGCTGTTAGACGATGACCTGGATCGGCCATCATAGACTTGGCGACGAATTCGCAACAGTCCTGGCTCGCGCCAACAGCTGTTAGTTCAGACACAGGGAATGCCTGCCCGCGGACAACATAACCGAATAGATCCTGCCTCGTCAAGAAAGCAGAGCGCTTAGATACCATGCGAAACAAGAGCTCGCCCAGAGCCCACACATCAACAGCAGAAGTGTAGAAGGAATCGGACGATGTAGAGCTCTGGCTGACGATAAAGCCAATGACTTCGGGAGCTAAATAGCCCTCGGTGCCTATCATGGTGCGAAGAACAGTATTCTCTTGCTCCGCACGCTTTGTGATGCCAAAGTCGGCGATTTTAACCCACCAGTCTGGATCGGGCTGGCAGACGAGGATATTCTAAACCGACCGTGAGCCATTGCGTTAGTGCCCTGACTGAGTAGAGTCGCATTAAAATGCGCGAGTTAATGAGATTGCTTACAGCTGGTTTCAGGTCCCGGTGAGTGAAGCCGTTGTCATGCATATATCCCAGGCCTTCGACTAGCTGAGCGGCGATGTCTTTCACCTGGGCTTCGGGAAAGGGCCGGTTTAAATACTTTTGAAGATCGCCATGCTGAAGGTACTCCATTGCGATAAATACCATATGCTCAGACTCGTACCAGCCGTAGCACTCGACGAAGCAGTGGACATACTTTCACCAAGTCAGCTAACATGCAGTGAGTTGTGATAAGCCCAAACGGAAGCGCACTTTCTCATGAGAAAACTTGGCCACGGCCTCCAACTCTCTCGAGTAGTCAATAAATGAAACGGCGGAGTTTTTGTCTATCTCTTTTACTGCACGAAGCTTGCCGGTGGCAGGTCCGGCGACGCAGCCCTCGAGCCATACACGGCCAAACGTGCCGTTACCGAGCTCTTTTTCTCGTCGCCATGTTTCCTCCACGCGAATCCTGCGTCTGCGACCGGATTGCACTGGCGTGGAATAAATAGCATGCTGGGTAGCGCCGCCGGGGAGAAAGCGGGTGGTAAGTTGAGAGTCGCGGACGAGGTCAGAGTGGCGGGGACTCTGCTGAGCCATGGTCGGTTCAGGCAAGGTGGAATATGGTGCGGGGAACTTCACGACGCTGCCAAGGCCGGGTCGCCTGGGGTTTGGGTGATAGTGAGGCGATCACGTAGATGAAGAGTGAATCAGCGTTCGTACTCCACCACGCGGACAGGATTAGAGGAGGTAGGAGATGGCAATAATTGGAACAGAAACAGGCGGAAATGAAGCGCGCAATTGAACGCAGGCGATGGTGGAAGAGGAGGCGGCAACACCAGCACTCAGCCGCACAGGGCTTGCGGGAGGCTTCGAGAGACTGATTTGATTGGGCTACATTTACGGCGCCAACCATCCGCCCGTTGATCGCTTCATTTCCTTCGCTAGTTGCCGAGCTTCCCCCTCTTTCTCCTTCAATGCCATGCTCAACGATTGTCCGGCAGTGTAATACGAACCGCCGAGAGAGGAGACTGAGAGGGGCATTGTAACATGACTGACCAACCACTAAAACTGTACAGGCCGCAGCCATTTCCGCTCACTTTCGATCATTGGACGACATTGTGAGCTCAATCGATAGCCCCCTCGCCTTTTCCTTCCCATTGCATTTTTGAGATCACCCGCGCCACGACTATGGCAAGGGCGGACGGATACAGGGCGCCTCCTCCGTCTCCGATGACAGGACAGGAGCGACGACTTGTGGTTTGCGTCGATTATGGGGCAACATACAGTGGTGAGTGGATAGACTCCCAACGAATTTGGCCCCTTCGTCAAATTGAAGCTTATTGACGTATGAGGTTCGCAGCCGCTGCCTGGGCTCTGACGACAAAAGAGGCTGCAGCCGTGGACGACATTCACGTCGTCCGAAAGTGGGGAAAATACTTTGCGGATAAGGTGCCATCCTCGTACGCATACTCACCCAATGGAAACACCTGGGGCTATGGGGTTGGGAACGGGGCCCAAGGGATCCGATGGTCAAAGCTGGGATTGGGGCCTAAAAGCCGACTCGAAGCTTTCACTGAGTTGCGGCGTGCTGTCGAAGATGCTCGACTGAGGATTGGTTGCGATGCCAAGCAACAGGGCGAGATTCCCGCTCACAAGCTGAAGAGCCCTTCAGATGTCGCTACTGACTATCTCACTGAAATTGCAACCTGCGTTCTTCAGGATGTTATTGCCAACAACGATCCCCAGATTATAAAGCAGCTCCCTCTAGATCTTGTCATTACACATCCAGTGGTAGGTATTCGCTGTCTTCGACACTAGGCATGATCGCTGATTGTCTGCAACAGCATTGGGATTATAAAGCTCAGAACATGCTCTTTAGAGCTGCGAATTCTGCGTTTCAGAAGGCACTCCGGAGAGTCTCGTCTGGAAACGACAACCCCTGGGCTCATGGAACTATCCGCCTCACTACGGAACCTGCGGCGTGTACCCAGTATATGATACGAATATTACAGGATCAAGGCCTAAATAAGCTTAAGAATGTATGATCGCAACTCTAATATATACTTCCGTTTGGGGCTAATCCAACCTACAGGGAAGTTGCTTCACAGTAGTCGATGCTGGCGGCGTTACGATCGTGAGTTTATGCCACTGTTGAAAGAACCGTGTCGTGCCTCAGCTGATGTCAAAACGGAAAGGACTCGGTTTCATATTCCGTGGAATATCTGTCGCCATTATTGGAACTCAAAAGAATTACCAAACCCCACAGTTAGTACTGATTCTGTCTTAACATACCCACACGCCAGTGCAATCTCACCACCTCTTGTTCAGGTGTTAGATGCGGTGCCTCGCGCATTGATGATTCCTTTATGCGGGAACTTCTTCCGCAGATACTCGGCGAAGGCTACATCAAGCTACTTAACGACTCGGAGACGGAGCAGAATGACAAGGAGCTTCCATTTGTTCCCACCAGTCCCGAGCTTCAAGTCATGATGGACCGGTTTCAACCGATCAAGAACCAATTCTCTGGTCCCTGGGACCCAGATCAGCGAAGCCGCGAGATCGCCCTCAGCATCATCGCTGGGTTTGGCGACATGGGCTTTGCGACAGGTGGCGTTCAGAACGGCAAGGTCCATATCCCGAGGTATTTAGTACCCCCTCAAGGCCAGCTACATCTGGCGGTGACTTATGTACTGCGTTAGCCCGAAACTAGAGGCAATGTTCCGAGCATCTACTGAAGGAGCTATTGACCTTATTAGAAGACAGATCAAAGAGATCAAGAGCAAACACAGAATACTCCAGGTACAGTGGTGAACTGGGAATTTTAGCTGGTTGACATGATGTATTAATGGTCATCTTTAGGCAGTCTTTCTATGCGGTGGATTCTCGAACAACTCGTATTTTTACAAATGTCTAGAAGATTTCTCAAAGCATGCAATGTTTCAGTTAATCAGAGCGAAAGACCTAGACAGGTGAGTGCTGTTGCGCTGTCAGCATTCTGCTCCCATCTGACAAAGCACAAAGTTGGTCCCCTGTGGCTCAGGGAGGTGTTTTAATGGGACTTGGAATCGGTTGTGAGCGACCAGCGCTATGTGAGCCGTGTCCATACCACATCGGAGTCGTTGTTGCTGAGCGTTGGGCCGATCGCCATCACCTTTCGACCCAGATATGCAAGGATGGGCTTGATAATGTCACGGGGGAGTATGATGACATAAAATGGCTGATAGCCAAAGGAGATCTAATCTCTCAAGATGAGGGCATTCAGGTCGCCCAGGGCATGGTCCAGAAGTTTGGACAAGGGGAGAAGAAGGCAGGAACAGTGACAATCGTCTTCACTTCTGGGCAAGGCGCGGAGGAGAAGCTGGAAGATGAGGATGGTACACATGCCTAAAATTGGGTCGAACGGTCGCTTCAGCTATCCACTGTACTGACATGATTGACAGGCACACGCGACGACGGGGTCCTCACACATGACCTGGCATATGACCTGACGGACGAATATCGGGGCAAATCAAAGAATACGAAGAACAACTTGAGATCCAACGAGGCAGAGATGCGATTGTCAATCAGCGTCAACCTGCAAAGTGCGCGGATCAGGCTCATTCAGGAAGACGCATGGCAAGCTGGTGAGCATAGTCGATGCCTGGACTCGATCGACTTCAGCTTCGAGAGCCCTCCGTAGTCTGGATGGGAGGGCAACACGTGAGTAATCTGGGGTGTGGGGATAATTGGGATACCATGTGTTAATAATTACATATAAAAAAGACGAGATTTATCGCGTGTGACGTGCATCCATATCTGCCCCAACTGGAAGATGGACGTTGGACAAGGGCTGCTCCGATTGAAGCGACAGTGTAGTGACGGTCCTTTTCGCTGGGAAGAGCTACTCCAGCATGAGAGGAGCATTGTCACAGTGGCTATTAGCAAAGCCAGATCGCTGCTCTTAGCCGTCGCTAGCAAGGCCTGAACTGAAGCCATGGCTACCATGTCGGCAGAGCAAAGCCATGTCGCTCTCGCTGCACGAAGCACAAAGCACAAAGCACGCAGACGAGTGAGCGCAGGCCGCCCCACGTCCCGCCCGCTGTAAGGCTGAGATCCAAGCCCCACTATTTAACTAATCTGTACTGCCACCCACTACTGCCACCCACTACTGCCACCCACTATTGCCGCCCACTGCTGCCACCCAACACGATGACATAAGCTCCTGTTCCGGCGCAGGTCGCCCTAAAGCGGCGCTGCAAGTTTAGGGCGTACGTACAGTCACCCCTCCATTGCCCCTCCATGGACCCTCCAATCACCCCTCCAATCGCCCGCCCCTCCATGACCCCTCCAGAAATTTTTGAGAGCAAAACCACGAAGTTCTGCGTCACAGTCCACCATCGCCAACGACATCGCTCTTCCCTTGGGATCATTACTTCTCACTTGAGATTCTTTTGAAACAATCTAGCAGATCAAGATGGCAGCAAACGCGGACCAGACCGATGCGCCTCACAAGCTCTTTGACGTTAGTCCGAATCCATCCATCCAGCTCGCTCGCTGTGCGCTCTGGTCCAAGTTCAAATCTTGCTTCCAGAAGCGATAGAGCCCTGATTCTCCCGCGATAGGCCCGCGATAGACTTCTAACTGCTCCTTCTAGACTATTTTGATCTTGGATCATGGATCGCAATACACCCATCTTATCACGAGACGCCTGAGAGAGGTATGCGCATCTTTGGGAACGTGGATCTAGCGGGACTAACTGGGCAACCGCAGCTCAACGTCCTCGCTGAACTTCTTCCCTGCACCACCAAGTTGGCCGACCTCCCCTTCAAGCCGCATGGAATCATCTTGTCCGGTGGTATGTTCTGCTCACTTCGCACTTTGCCCCCCCCCCCCCCTCAACATTGGTGGAGAAACCATTCTGACTCACTGTTTTAGGTCCGTACTCGGTTTACGAAGAGGATGCTCCCCGTACGTTCACATAATTTGGAATTCAAGGGTCCTAATCGGGAACTTGCCCACATCTCCTGACGAGAGCCCAGAAATACTGACCCTATCCTATTAGACTGTGATCCTGCATTCTTCGATCTTCCAGACACCCCTATCCGTAGGTTTTCCGACGGAACCAGGGCTACCGTAACATGATGATAACATTCCAGTTTAGTCGGCATTTGCTACGGACAGCAGGAGCTCGCCTGGAGACTTGACCCTAAGAATGTTGTTCGGGGCACTGAGGTTTGTAACCCACGCGAATATCTAGCCAAGTGTAGTTGCTAAATTCCGAGTAGCGTGAATATGGACATGCAGATGTCATTGCGCACAGCCAGGGTACCCACGCTGACAGGCTCTTCAAAGGTCTGGAGGGCGGTATGGAGGTCGTATGTCAAATCTACAAACTCCATTCGCTCTGTCGCCCAGCGGGCTTAGAGTCGAATACCATCTCGCCCATCTATGATTGCTAACACAAAAACTAGTACATGTCCCACGGCGATCGCCTAACCCAACTCCCCGAGGGTTTCTCCACCATCGCCACAACAAAGAACTCGCCCTTTGCTGGTATTGCACACAAGGAGAAGCCAATCTTCGGCATCCAATTCCATCCCGAGGTGTCCAACACACCCAAGGGCTCCACATTGCTCTCCAACTTTGCCATTGATATTTGTGGCGGTAAGTCAAGACGTCAACCCCCTGCTCCGTTTTGCCGATTCTAACCCACCCAGCCAAACCTAACTGGACCATGTCCACTTTCTGCGGCCAGGAGATTGCCCGTATCCGAAAGCTTGTCGGTCCTACCGCTCAGGTTATCGGAGCCGTCTCTGTATGTGTTTTCAGAGCTTTATATTATGCCACTCATTCTCAGCCTGAGAAATCCCTTCAGTCATTTTAACGGCAATATTTGAGCAAGACTAACTGTGTCAGGGTGGTGTCGACTCCACTGTTGGCGCAAAGCTACTCCAAGAGGCTATCGGAGACCGATTCCACGCAGTGGTATGTACCAACATGATATTCCTCAATCAGGAAGTTGCTCTTTGAATCTTTCACTTGAGCTAACTGCGGAAACTGGATAGCTTGTCGACAACGGTGTTATGCGCCACCGAGAATGCGAAATTGTCAAGGAGACTCTGACCAAAAAATTGGGCATCTCGCTCACAGTCGTGGACG
This sequence comes from Cylindrodendrum hubeiense, assembly GCA_014621425.1. Taxonomy (NCBI): domain Eukaryota; kingdom Fungi; phylum Ascomycota; class Sordariomycetes; order Hypocreales; family Nectriaceae; genus Cylindrodendrum; species Cylindrodendrum hubeiense. The sequence continues at coordinate 23,527 of JAANBB010000281.1, forward strand.
CGTCCCAACGCTTCCTCGATGCCCTGAAGGGCGTAGTCGATTCAGAGGTCAAGCGCAAGCGCATTGGCGGTTTGTTTATTGAACTGTTTGAAGCCGAGGCTCTTAGAATCGAAAAGGAGGCCGAGAACACCCCCAATGCGGGCAAGGTTGAGTGGGTAAGTTTTTCGGATCCCTTTTGGGCGTAAAACTGTTGATTGTCTTGGCTGCGAGAAGATGACTGGCTAACTTCTAATTTCAGCTCCTCCAAGGCACCTTATAGTGCGTTAACCCTGACCCTGTGCGTCCTCGGAATCCCAACTAACCTTGACTAACCCGTAGCCCGGATATCATCGAGTCGATTTCGTTCAAGGGACCTTCCGCTACTATCAAGGTAAATAACATCTCCTCAACTTGCTGACATGCACTCTCGGAGCCTGGCTAACTTTCAAAAAGACTCACCACAACGTCGGAGGACTGCCTGAGAAGATGAACTTGAAGCTCATCGAGCCCCTCAAAGAGTTATTCAAGGACGAGACAAGGGCATTGGGCCGCCAGCTTGGCATCCATGAAGATCTCGTCATGCGGTAGGTGACTCTCGTGGTATATCCCTACTTTAAATTACCAGCTATCAGATTCATCGCCAAACGGCTTGATGGTATCCGAATGGCGAAAAGTAGACTCGTTTCCATCGTATGCTAATTTATTACAAGCCACCCCTTTCCCGGCCCTGGCATTGCCATCCGTATTATCGGAGAAGTCACTCCTGATCGCGTCAGAATCGCTAGACAGGCTGATCATGTGAGCTCGCCTTTTCCATTATACCCAAGTTTGCACATGTTGACATTGAGTAGATCTACATCAGCATGATCAAGGAAGCCGGCGTCTATAACAAGATCAGCCAGGCATATGCTGGACTTGACACAAGCAAGGCTGTTGGTGTCATGGTAAGTTGATTCGCCCCAATCCAAATGACGATTACTAACAAGATAAAACAGGGTGACAGACGCTATGAGGGATACATTATCATCCTTCGCGCTGTTGTCACCACCGACTTCATGACTGCTGAGCCCTACGACTTCAGCGTGAAGTTCTTGAGCGAGGTGTCTCGCAGAATCATCAACGAAGTCGAGGGCATCAGTCTGGTCACGTACAATGTCACCAGCAAGCCGTAAGCAAGTCCCAATTCTCTTTTCTGACGTTGATGCTAATTTATACCCATAGCCCAAGCACCATCGAGCTTCAATAGTTTGTATGTTGTGTGAAGGTGACTAGCTACTAGGCAGGGGGCTTGTTCCAAGATGATGTTTCATGAGTTTGAAGTTGACTATCATGGTAAACGTCTCCGCTTACTCTCCTATATCGCCCTTGGCAATAACTAGGGCGAATAGATCTATAGAGGGCATATTTGGTATAGAGAGACGGTAGATGATTAGAAGTAGACTTGGTTCTGTGTACTTGGTCTGTCAGAGAAACAATTTTGAGACCCTCGTGATAATTCCTTTGGTGAGACTATGCCTTTCCGATGATAAGGGTAACAAAGGTGAGTGACAATGGTGTATTGGGGATCCTTGGTCTTTTAAGGACGAATGCTTTTTGACATTCCTCGCTTTCAGTGCAAGCAAGCGTGTAAGTCTGTTGGGATAGGTCAGCGGGATGTCTGCAACAGGAAGTTCCTCCTTATTTTAGGACTACTACTTCAACCCAATTCACTAATCAGTCATTGAGATCGCTAGGTTAAGGTTTTTGGAACAGCAGTGTAGACTGTCCACCTCGATCATCGGCATCTTTGACATTATGACTCACCAGTATCAGCAGTCATATTAGGAGTCATCCATAGTTATGCTCAATCGTTAACCTTTCTGTCCATTTTTGGTGGCACGTTTTGGAGATTTACCTGATCAGACGATACTGTAGGGTAGTGTTGATCAGACTCGTCTATTGTTCATTTGAATCGTCACCAGTCTCGGTCTTCCTCACTGTTACGGATGTATCCCCAACACACACCATAGTTATCATAGATCTGCCTTCCTGGGTGAGTTGTTGGGGTTTCTCGTGTCTCTTGCACCCTTGCACCCCACCACCCAATGGTCTGAGACTAAAGTGGGCCTGGAAATCTTCGATTTGTCTTGAGCAAAGCGACAGTATTTAGTTTAAGCAGCACGCTTCGGGAATAACGCACTTCGATTATGCTATATCTCTGGGCATCTCGTCGGAGAATAGGCTGTGTTGCTGAATTAGTCCTCTGGAAAATGATACCCAGTCATGATCGGCTCTTCGTTCGTCCCTCAAGACAAAGCTAACAACTCCCTGTACATTGCACTCACGTGTGGTGTTATTTCTTTCTTCTACTGTAAATTATTGCTGATCTTGAAATGTTAAGATATTATTATATCTAATTAAGACTTATTGTATCAACGTCTGCTAGAAAATAGTGCGATTTTGTGCTAATTATACGGGCGTAGCTGCCTGAACTTATTCGAAGGTACGATGGCCATCATTATGGCTTCTATTTTCTACCATGTTGAACTGGACCCTGCCGAAGTTGCGGTGACGGCACGCTCAGCAGGTAAGGCAACCAGCAACGACATTAATGCCGCCGTGTTTGCAGCTGATCCTCCTCATGCAGCTTGGTATCCACATGGTGCGGGTGCTAGATATCCGTGTCGCTCATGTCTACACGGCTGTGCTGCAATGGAGTTGTTACTTAACCGAGCATATGATCTTGAGTCTGTGAGTGGTGGCCAATGTGCTCGGAGACTTGATACTATCGACGCTAAGCCTGTGTGGCTTGCAGTGGCGATCTGAGCCGTGCCGTGCCGTCTTGCATTCCCCTCAAATTATGGAGCGCCAGTTGATTCTAGATCACGGTAATTGTTGCCGTGGGTGATGCCGGATAAAAAAGAAAACACCCATTTGAATAAATGATATTTCGAAAAGGGCTTGTGCTAACTTTTTCGTAGTGCAATGGATCATATTGAATTATTAGATTGTCTGTACAAGGTGTAATGATACTACATGAGCTGAAAACACCGCAAAATAAATTTGCTCGGCATGTCTCAGTTTACGATCGAGACCATACCTAATTTAAGCGAAGCAAGACGGCACGCATCCCTACATATCACTGCCACGTAGTGCGCTGCAGTCTCCCGATCTGACCCCACAACCAACAAGTAGATGGGTTAATTTATGACATTACTTACATTTCAGAGCCGAGGTAACTGACCAGGTTCGTGGCTCTACCTAGCTTTTGTCTCAGACACGCTGCCTCGGCCACGTGGAATACGCAAGCATAACTTTAAAATCACAAGCCATCCATCGAGCTTTTGAATGCCATTGCCATTTTCTGATGGGGCGGAGTTGTGATAGCACCGGATTTCTGAGGCTAAGAATCGGACAGAGTTGACTGTACGCGACTATACGACTAAGACTTCGACTGGTTACTCCACACTGCCCCATATAAGGCAGAAGCAAGAAGAGGGGCCTTGATCATGCGTAATGAGGGTGGATAGGTCCAGCCGTGGCAAAGATAGCTTATTTAGCTCTCTAGAGCACTCCACTTCGCTGGGGCGTCTGAGGCACGGGGGGATTGAACTCCGGGTTCTAGACTGTCATGATGAGACTTCACTGGGGATCGGACGGCAAGCTGAGCGTGATCAGAGGCTGGAAGTCCATTGGCTAGGGTGGGTGATGCGGTAGAGTACAAGGTAGAGTCTGAAAGTATTTAATACTGGTGACGTATCCTATTCCAAACTCTTGCTCACTCTCCTCTTCCTCATACACTCAAAGCCTCAAATCCAAAAGAACGGCAATAAACCAACAATTCCCTGTTCTCACTACACAATGAAGGTCACTACTTCTATCCTTGCCTTGCTGCTCAACGCCAATGGAATTCTTTCAACTCCCTCCAACTACTATCCTTCTGCACTTGAACAACCCCAAAGGCAATTGGGAGACGGCAATCGACGATACGGCTGCGGCACTACCTTCTACCCACACACTTGCTGGACATATTGCGGCCCCGAGGGTTCCACTAAATACTGGTGTTGGACCGATAGGACCTTCGACTGCTTCAAAGACAGCGACTGCGAAAAGGCCGGTAAATGTACAACGGAATGCGAATGAAGCCCATGAATTGTCTCAAGAAAGAGATTTCCGATACAGCAAATTGAAAAAGAAGGAGTCATGAAGAGGGGTTGATGAAGTCATTTCGGGTCTACGCCTATACAAATAGATGTAGCTAGCACGAATTCATTAGGGTGGCAGGTGTTACATCGAGTTCATGCTGGCGTAATGCCCATTTTATACTTTTGCTGCAACTGTGATATGGCTATTAAATAGAAACGATGTGCTGCTTCTAATTCATGGGTTGAGAGGAAGCCCATAAAAGAACTAGCTGTGAGTATTCCCCATGATGGCTCTCGTCCGTGTTTGCGTCACTTCACCAACTGACGCCTGAAGTTTCGTGAAAAATCGCCATGACCATTTGCTTTTTCTACTCCTCTGCTCTCTAACCTCGGAGATTGCGCCATAACCCATGACAAAGACCTGTTTCCATAATCGCGCATGATTTTGTATCTCTTGTTAATCACAAAAGAAATGGCGTGTCCCGCATATCTGTGCTTTCCAGCTACATGAGAGATGACGGCCCAAAAAAATCGAATTCGGCTGCTCTACACGCACATACAACCATGGCTCTTGGAAAATACGGGATATCAGGCTAGGTTCCGCTTGGATTGGAGTTTCTATAACTTATCCCTCTAACTGGCGGAAATTTGACTTCTATGAGAGCTGGAAACTACAGTGCCGGTAGGGTTATGGCTGTAGGTTCGTGGTATTCGGTAAGTTTGTGGGTCTTTGGTAAGTTTGTGGTCGGGGGCTTTGGGTGTACGCGAGTAGAACAGAAAGACTCTAGTAATGGATGAGCTTATTACTAAGTGCCCAGAGAGTATATTCCAGCCACGCCAGTGTGGCATTCGGGCGAAGAAGGTAGGGAGAAGACCTCAACAAACTTTCGAGGTCGGTAAATTTCATCCTATTTCTCGATGAGAGTCAAACAAAACGTTAGACTAATCGACAACATCGGCAGTGTTATTCTAACGCTCTGTCCCCCGTCTTTCTATTGTTTTATAGCTGGAAGCATCAATCCTCTCAATTGTATAGCTCGTTAAAAGGTTGCCCGTTTCCACGTGGTACATGCCCGTGGGTGCCTCTCAGCGTACACAACATCCCGCTTGCCGCAGCAGCGACCAAATAGAAGCAAGAAAATTTTAACCGAAAGGCACCATTGTGACCCACGCGCAGAGTACCTGCCATTAACACGGGGGGCAGCTCCTCCTCCACCACCACCGCAACATCAATGTAATCTGACCAAGAACCATCTCCGTCTCGATCGGCCTTCCAACAACATGCGAGTACTCCTTATCGGAAAAGGAGGCCGCGAGCACGCTTTGGCGTGGAAGCTTAGCCAAACCGCAGAGCATGTATTCGTCGTGCCTGGTAATGGAGGAACCGCTTCGATGGCCTCGAACGTTTCTAATATCGCCAATATCGCTATGTCTGACTTTCAAGGGCTCGTCACACTGGCTCGCGATTTGGCCATTGAACTGGTCATCCCCGGCCCTGACGATGTAGTCGTTGACGGGATCGCCGATTTCTTCGGAGCAGGTAAGTGTGCTTTCTATCTGATGCCTTTTGCTATTATCTAATCATTTCTCGTAAGCTGGGATCCCGTGTTTTGCACCATCGAAGGCAGCTGCTATGCTTGAGGGCTCCAAGACCTTTGCGAAAGACTTCATGAGACGATACAGCATCCCCACGGCAGAATATCGCAACTTCAAACTCTACGACCAAGCGAAAGAATACCTGTCGAGCATCAATGACCGGGTGGTCATCAAGGTATCTGGTCTCGCCGCCGGTAAGGGGGTGGTCCTTCCAGAGACTAAGGATGACGCCCAACAAGAGCTCCGCGAGATTATGGTAGACAGGAAGCTTGGTGACGTGGGCGAGGAAGTTGTCATCGAAGAGTTCCTCTCAGGGGATGAGATCAGTATCCTCACATTCAGCGACGGCTACGATTTTAAATCCCTTCCACCGGGCCAGGATCATAAGAGAATATTTGACGGTTCACGGGGTCCTAATACCGGTGGAATGGGGGTCTACGGGCCTACTGACTTCGTATCTCGAGAGCTGATGACACAGATCGAGAAGGAGATTCTAGCCCCGACATTAGGGGGTCTTCAAACGGATGGTTCGTTTCGCAGCCCACCATTACCTTCCTTCTCTTCCCTTCCCACTCACACAACTTCGGCGGATAGACTGACATTTAATTAGGCCATCCTTTCTGCGGGATGCTTTTCACAGGGGTAGTGATTACACCTACAGGCCCCAAGGTTCTCGAGTACAACGTTCGATTTGGCGATCCTGAGGCACAGTCTCTCTTGCCACTTATGCACCCTAGCACCGATCTAGCTGACATCTGCTTGAGCTGCACAAATGGGACTCTGTGTAACCAAGTCCTGCGTGTTCAAGACGGGTATGCATGTAATGTGGTCGTGGCCTCTGCAGGCTACCCTGGCGAGTATACGCAGGGCGACAGGATTGAAATCATCCGATGTCCAGAAGGCGAGTTGTGGAAAGCATGTTTGCAGGGGGTAGATATATGTGCTTGCTGACTTTTGCAACAGAGACCAACATCTTCCACTCCGGGACGATCCTTCGAGACGGTCACCTCGAGACAGCAGGTGGACGGGTATTCGCTGTTTCTGCTGTCAGGCGTACGCTTCCAGAAGCGGTCGAGGCCGCGTACGAGGGAGTGCGCTGCATCACCTTCCCGGGTATGCAATACAGGAGGGATATTGCGTCGAGGTGAGTTACCAATACGAGCCCCAACGGAGAAAATGACAAGAAACGCATTCTGACATTAATAACCCATCCAGGGGTCTTGAGTCAATGTAGATTGACGCCGAGGAATCTCATTGATAAGCGATGATCAGGCCTTGCTCCCTGATAGACAAATCTCTACCAAGGGATATACACCAGGACATTGCTTTTTGGCGATAACAACGACAGACAGTTGCAAGTGATAGAAGTCCAAAACGCACCCCCTCCAGTCGACTTTCCGTTCAAGCAACCGTTATGTTCGCTGGGCCCGTGTCCTTGGCCAACAGAGGCAGAAGGGCTTGGGGCTCTGGGTTCCTCAACCGGGCGTTATACTCGATCATCTTTAGCCCTTCGCTGGTGGTCATCAACCCAGCACATGTAAAGCGGAGAAAGATCCTCCCGAAGCCGGCCAATTCACCAAGTATGCCAGGAAATGACTTTTGTCTTCTTCATGCATCCCTTCAATCGGGATTTCCTCTGCAGCACTAAAAAATACCTTTTCTATCATCATATAATGACAGCCCACGAGCCTCGCCGTTTGTGGATGGAAGTACCAGCCCCCTTCCTGCTGCCAAATCCAAAGCCTTGATGACGAGAGATCCTCGTGAAGTTTGAGGGCAAAGACATACCTCCAGTATTATGCATGGGCCCTGCTTCCCTTGTTAATGACAGAATAAACGATATGCCCCGCAGATCTGTGCTCTCTGGCTGCCTGAGGGATGAGGACTCAGAAAACTCGAATTCGGCTGCTCTCCAAGCACATACGACCATAGCTCTTAGAGAATACGGGATCCCGTCCGCTCTCCCCTAGTCAAACTGAGAAGCGGTGGATTAGTACTCGGGTCGGTGACGACCGGGGAATCCCCACTGTTGTATGTTTATTTTTGCCGGTTGTTGTCTCTTTTGGCTCTTCCTGAAATCCCTATTCCTGTGGATTTGATCCCGGTCAGTGCCACCCATCACCACATACGACCATAGCTCTTAGAAAATACGGGATCCCGTCCGCTCTCCCCTAGTCAAGCTGAGAAGCGGCGAATTAGTACTCGGGTCGGTGACGACCGGGGAATCCTCGCTGTTGTATGTTTCTTTTTGCCAGTTTCTCTAATCTTGAAGATTCTCGACGATGCATTGTTGGGCCGTCGAATCCCGGTTAACAGATACTCGGAACAGGATAGAATTCTCCAAGCGCCTTCGGGAAAATCGAGCTCTGCCCGGAATATTAAAGTGCTAGCATGTTCAGCTACACTTTTTATTATTTCGACATCTCTTGGCGAACGGCACAATCGTATGCTGAGCGATGCCGACTGCAATCGGACCTTGGTTGTGGCGTTACTTGATGGGTATATTACTCATAGTTGAGTCGGTTGGCCGAGGACGATGGCTCAGCTTATCGGTAATTGTGTGACAGGCGATGCTTGTATACAAATATTAAGGCGTGGATATATTTCATCGATTGATCGAGACTAGTTCTACTTAGGCCGGAATTTATTGTGAGGCGATCTTTGTCCAACCATGATCATTGGAAATGGGAAGTCATGATGTTGAGGTGCACGTCAATGAGTTGAGTACCAATCAGCGAACGTATTAAGCTTTGAACCCTTAAAATTTAAAGCTACTTGTGGGCTGCCTTGAAAAGCGGTCTACAGGCCATGGATGGGGACAAATGCTAGAAAATGGTGCCGATTCATCGCTATGACACATCGACCTATAAATGTGGGACGAGCCAGGCCAATTGATCGCTGTTAGAGAAGCCCATCGTATCAGGTCTACTCGTCAGGTGGTGGTTTGCTATAGTTCTTACTGGACTGTCTCGCACGATGACGTTGTGAATCCGCACCACTACACCAAAGACAAGCTGTTCTTGCATTGAGGTCAACCTCGACAATTACAATCGCTTTACGTACAGGTTGTATATATTCCCCGCTATTTTACCCTATTCTGTAGAATGATACTTCACCCAATTTGTCTCATTTCACCTCAGCTCTCCAATCAATGACGCAACTGTGGTGTCTTGGCTGCTAACGCTTGGCGCGACATCTCCACGGCCAACAGGTGATGCCGTCGCATCCTGACGAATTGGATGACAGATGATTTTAAGTCGAACGGGTCTGCAAGACCCTTAGCAACAGATTGACCTTAGGTGGCACTCGGCTAGGGGCCGCTTAGGTCGTGGGCAACACTTTCTGGCTCCCCAATCCCTCCAGACCCCGGGCTGATGGAGAGAGGATTCAGGGATGCCCCCCCCCCCCTTCACGGGCGCTTTATCTACTAAAGCTGCGTAGGATTTACCAGCTTTCAAGTAAAATCGGAATCCCTGTTAATATTACAATATCCTAGCTCAGACGCCGCCGCTGCGCGATGTTCTGTCTCCAAGTTCAAGTTCTGTAGTTCATAGGTGCAATGTTGGCTTGTTATCCTTCGATGACGCCGGGAAGCTACTTGTACCTTCAGGGCGCTCAATCGCGGTGAAGTAGACAATAATATTCTGTGGCAATTGTTTATCCATTACGCTTAATCGAGCGTCGCCTTGTAAGCGCAGATCTGCGATAATCGGGGTCTTGAACTGGGACCACCTCCGCCAAAACCTCCGCGTTGCATGGAACTCCTCAGCGCGACACACTCAACCGTCTCCCGAGCGTCCTGGGTGGATAGGGTCGCTCTGTGTATCTATCGTCATATTTACTCACCCAGCTCAGAGTGCCAAGGTGCCGAGCATCTTAGCAGCGGAGCCAGCGCGCTTTTGCACCGTTGTATCATACGAACTATTCACATTGCCAAGCACGTAGGGATGCACTTGAGATGGGACCGAGTCGATCATGTCCCTAAGCATGCAACACTGGAGCTGACCCCAAGGATTAGGATTGCTTGGCTTGATGGGGGATTTGTTGTGAATAAGGAGAGCGGTTTCCCGCGTGGACCAAAGGGGCTGCCCGATCCAGAGTCTCAGGATTATTCTCTTCTTCATTTGTTCGTTTTTGCATGCAGAAAATATTTTACAGAACTCTAATTGTTTGCAGGTTCGTGCATATGCTCTCATGTGAGTCGCATCTTTGGAACCTTGCTATCTTTGATGACGCGGAGCATGAGCTTACGTTTCCATTGAGATCCTCCCCCAAGTCGTGTTTACAGACACGCTCGATTGAGCCACTCTTTTCGACCCTTTGTTAATCAGTCCAAACCATTCACTGTGGGTCACTTTCAGTTCCATCATGGTCGCCATCCTCCCAGCCCTCAAAAAGGTTGGCATCTGGCTGGCACCACCACCACAAAAGTCTGAAGATGGTCGCGCCCAGTGGCCTTCTCGAGCAGCATTCCTACTCGCTGCTATGGGAGGCTGTGCGGGCATGGGAAATTTAATTCGCTACCCGTCTCAAGTATACAACAATAATGGCCTTCAGTGGTTCATCCCATACCTGATGTGCGTCTTCCTCGTCGCCATCCCGTGCCTCGTCCTCGAGATTGCCATCGGCCAGGCGTACCACGGCGGATCAGTTGTTGCATTCAACAACGTGAACCATCGCCTGAAGGGCCTAGGATCTAGTCTTTTATATATTGGCTTTATCGTGGGACCTTATTTCGTCGTCAATCTCTCTTGGATCATGATCTACTTCCGAAACTCATTCAAGAGCCCGCTCCCCTGGGAGGGCCGAAGTGAGGAGTTCTTCTATCAGATTGTTGTCGCCAATGTCGATGCAATACCGGGAAACAAAACGAGTACGTCTGTCATTGACTACACTGAGTACCCGGGTGTAAAATTGATAGGAGAGACTGTCGCATGGACTGCTTTCACCTGGTTCCTCGTTTGGGTGTCGATTTTCCGTGGTGTGGGCTTAACTGGTCGCGTCGTTTACTTCACCATGGGCCTCCCGATAATCATGACAGTTGTGATTGTTGGCCGATCAGTCTCGCTAGAAAATGCGGGTCGTGGAATGAAGCTCTACTTTGGCGAGTGGCATGGCGAGAAGCTCGCTAGAGGAGACATCTGGCAGACTGCTGCCGGCCAAGTCTTCTTCTCAACAGGCGTTGGCTTCGGTTATTTCAGTTCATATGCGTCTTACAACCAGAAGCATTCAAATGCGGTCATGGATTCAATCCTGATTGTCACTAGCAACGTTCTCTTTGAGGGTTTCGCTGCCTTTGCTGCATTTGGTGTCATCGGCTACATGGGAATGTCTCCTGTCGACGGCGAACGAATTGGCGCCTTTACAATTGGTTTCCTTACGCTTCCGACTGCTATCACTGAGTTGCCCGCGGCCAAATTCTGGGCATTCGCATTGTTTTTTACTCTCATGGTTCTCGGATACAGTTCTGCCTTTGCGATGCTGGATGCCGTGGTAACTTTGGTAATGGACTCTGGCATTGGGTACGTCGCGAGTGGGTTGTTACTGGCCTCGTCATCATCTCATTCTTGATGTCGCTTCCCTACTGCACAGAGTTCGGATTTGCCCTCCTCACCGGAATTGATCGGTGGATCAGTGATGTTGCCCTGGTCTTTGTCGTCTTTTGCGAGTGTGCAGCCTCTACTTCGCTGTACCGCTGGAGAGACGTGGTCGGTCAGATTGGACTCCCTTCATTCATTACCTTCAACTCAAGTTTCTTTGGAGGCATGTTCTTTGGTGTTGCAGTTACTCATGCTGCTGGCGCTCCTGCTGGCGCTGGTGTCGGTTTTGGCCTGTTCATTGTTGGAACTCTCGTTGCACTCTTCATTGGGAAGACGCCCGATTACGAACCACCATCCAACTACTTTAACAGGAACCCATATATCAGCCGGTTTTGGTACTTGGCCTTTTACTCAGTAAGTTTGTTGACATCAAAAGTCCGGGATCAAACTAATGACGTGACAGGGTCAGCAACTCGTGATTGACCTCAACGTCATTGTTGGAATGGGCAAGAACTGGAATATTCCTGTTGTCTGGGCTCCTCTCCTCCGTTTCATCTCGGCGCCCACTCTCGCCATCATCTTTGGGTTCTCCTACCCATCATTCAATGCTCTGCGTGAGGATCCGCTCCACATCCTTGGGTTTGTAGTCGCTCACATCTGTCTGTTGCTGATTAGTGCTGGCGTTCTCTTGCCCAGATGGTTCGACGTGTTGATTCCCCCGAAGCGACGTTGTGAGGGCAAGATTGTTTACGCACCTAACGTAGTGCAGGGTAGTTTGGAGACCCAGTAGAGTAACTCGGTAGAGGCTGGAGAAGGAGAAGGAAAAGGCAAGTAATGACTATGGATTTCTGCTCTTGGGATGTGTAAGTCCTTCAAAATGACAAATATCTTCATGTAGATCCCTTCCTTAGGCTGACACACTGGAAAACAATGCTATTCTACGTAGATGGCAGCTAATATTGATTTACTTATTGGTTAATAGTAACATTTATAAGATATTATGAGACTAGAATTATGCGAAGATAAATATACTGAGCTAAATAACATGCATGGCCAGTGCTGCACTACCCTAAACTGTCCTAATGAGGCTGTCTGAATTAGCAAGAAAATAGACTAGGAGTGCAAACATTCAGTCAAAATATGACCACATGCTGATAGTGTCCGGCCGGTACTCTGTTAGATAAATTGACTCCTAATTCCCAGTGGATAATTCTCACGAGAATCACAGCCGAGCCAACTCAGCGATTGCGAACTGCCATAGTTGCCTTCACAGTTTGTTCGAAGTCAAGGCAGAGTGACAATGAACTAAGTACTGCATCGTCTAACAAATTTCTGTGTCAACTAGACCGTACTTAATAAACGATCTGATCAGAGTACAATAAAAACGGGTTGGACAAATTTACACTCTGCATCATATATCTGAGTGTTACTCAACTGAAGCGCCTCACTTTTAGCCACTGGGAATATCTAAGGCGTTGAGCCAAGGCAATAACCACGTGAATGTTTAAGGACAATCTTTGAACTACTTGATCAACTCGATTTTAATAGTCATATCCCCCCTCCCCAAAGAAAGAAAAAAAGAGAACAAGTACTGTGTATATTTTTCATTCACCTAGTCAACTTCACATCGTACCAGGCCCGTATGAGCCAACAATACCCTCGTGCCCATTCCCTATTGCCCACGATCGCGGTGTCTGACCGTTGATGTCTTTGTCCTCAACATCGGCGCTATTTTCGAGCAGCAACTGCACAATGGATATTCTCTCAACCTTTTGTTCGCTAACAATTAACCGTGTCCTGTTCTGATGATCCAGAAGCATTAGATGCATTTGGTAATCTGCAAGAGCCGATAAGTTTGAAGATGTAGATGCGTCCATCCTCTCATATCTTTCGGCGAATTCTGATAACGATAGAAATGGCGTGTGGCTCGTAGCATTTGTTTTGCCAGGATCGGTGACCTTAGCAAACAATAGCTTGAAAACAGCATTGCGCCCCTCCCTTACCGCATATGACAGCGGCGTTTGGCCATGTTTATCTCTGACCATGACATTGGGGCCTTGGATGGATAACAATTCGTTGACCGCTGCATATCCACTTTGGACTGCATAAAATAGCGGTATCCGGTCGCACTCATCCTTCGAGTTAGCATCAACGCCTTCAGTGCCCAACAGTAGTTTTACAACGTCATCATTCCCCCCTTCAGCAGCCAACGACAACGGCGTTCGGCCAGCGTTATCTCGAGCATTCGGATCAGCGCCATTTGCAAGCAGTAACTGTACAGCCACCTTATGCCCATCCATTGCAGCCACTAATAACGGTGTGCAGCCAGCATCATCTCGAGCATTCGGATCAACACCATTCGCGACTAGTACCTGTACAGCCGCCTCATGCCCAAATTTCGCTACCAAGAATAGCAGGGTATGATCAGCTCTATCTTGAGCATTAAGATCAGCGCCATTTGTGAGCAGTAATTGGAGAATAGTCTCATGTCCAAATTTTGCAGCCAATGATAACAGCGTTCGGCCAGTATTATCTCGAGCATTCGGATCAGCGCCATTTGCAAGCAGTAACTATACAGCCGCCTCATGCCCATCTATTATAGCCATTAGTAGCGGCGATCGGCTAGAGTTATCTTGAGCATTGACATCAGCGCTAGCCGCGAGTAGTAACTGTATAGTAGCTTCATGCCCGTTGTTTGCTGCCAAGAAAAGCGGTGTTTGTCCAGAGATATCTCTGATGTTGAGGTCGGCGCCCTTTGTAAGCAGTAACTGGAGAACAGCCTCATGTCCAAATTTTACAGCCAATGACAACGGCGTTCGGCCAGTATTATCTCGAGCATTCAGATCGGCGCCATTTGCGATTAGTAATTGTACAGCCGCCTCATGTCCATTCATTGCTGCCAGGAATAACGGTGTATGACCTTGCTGATTTGTCAAGTTGAGATCAAATTCGTTGGTCGAAAGCAACCGTTCAGCGAGAGGCATATTGCCCCTCTGCATCGCCCATTGAAGTGGTGTCTGGCCCTTAAGAGAGGTAAAGTTCTTCCCGTACTCCAATTGTGCAGGAATATAGTTCTCATGTGCAAGACTTGTATCCTGTTGCAAAAGTGCTCGAACCGCAGCCTGATGCCCATTACTCAAGGCGGCGAACAAAGGATATTTATGCCTGTCTCCTAGAGCATGGATCCTCCAACCGAGGCGAATTGCGACCTGAATGAGTCTTGTCAAGTTATTCTCTGCAAAAATGTACATGAATGTTGTAGTTGACGTGTGGCGGCGAATTTCATACTTCTCGAATAGATTTTGGAGGTTAATCCAAGCTTCAAGATCAAAATCATTCAAGAACCTATCTTGTGTGACTCTATGAGCAGCAGCATCGGCATGGTAAAGAACATGGTGGGTCGCGTATTCAATGAATGGAAACCTTTCTGACACTAAGCCTCTCAAGGCCTTTGCGGCATCGGATGGTGCCTTTGGGAGTGGTTCGTCGGATGGCACGTAGCCTGAAATGTCGATCTTGATGTAAGAATGACAGCACTTTTGTAGCTGAGCATGGCTTAAACTTTGAAAGTCTCCCGTAAGGTTGGGCCACAACTCTTGTACGCCATCTTTCAAAAAGAACTCTCTCACGGACTCGTGGATAAACTGAACTGTTGGAGTTTTGGTCGCTGTAGTTTCTGCGAGTTCTTTCGACGAACTCAACACGAATCTCTTCATGTCGTCTCTCGTAACTTCTTCAGGATCCCATTCGCTTAACTCATCAGGACTCAATCCAGATACAACAGCGAAATAATACTCTTCCAGCGTTAAGGGACGCTTCGCAAAAAGAACCCACTGGATGCAAAGCCGCAAATCTTGCAAATTTTGCTGATCCCCTGATAGGATTTCCATGAAGAGATCACTCAACTTGGTTGGTATCGAATCCAGTCTCTTCTTAACATCGAAAATCCGACCTCCTTTGAATTCTGCGTTGAGAATGTTGACAACAAGTACGACCCATATGAAGATTCCGTGTGCTTTGATTTGCATCTTGCCTTTGATTTCCTCAGCAGATTTTCCTTTCCCGACTTTGAGTTTGCTTCGGATATAACTGGTGATGTCATTTTCGTGCCCGTCCTGAAGCTCGAGAATCAACTTTCGGCCATATTGAATGTCGATGTGGGGATAGTGGCGACTAGAGAAGCATATGTTAAACCGTATTCTGTTGGAGACAGCGCACTGGCCAAGGTCCTCAAAGTAATCCACCAGCTCTTCCACTTGATCTACGTTACATTCGTCGAGAGCATCAACAAAGAAGGTCAAATGTTGCTGACCGAGCCCTGTTATTGCCGTTCGTAGTAAGTCTTGGAGTATTCCCACTTCCCACTCAGGATCTCTTCCCTGAGCTAAGATGGTCGCGTGTATGGAATTGAGTTGATCTTGATGTTCTGGCTGGTCAAGTATGCCGAGAAGGCTCGGCAGGGCACCCAGGAGCTGATACAATAGGGAGCGGTACATTCCTATCGTTGACCGTTCCAAACTATCGCCTCGCGCGTTGAAGAAGAATGAAACAACTGTATTAGCCTCGTCTTTCTTGGCTTGAATGTAGGCAAAGTTCATAATAGTCGACTTTCCGGCACCGGGCTTCCCTTTAATCCAAAGAAAGCCATGGTGTTCGACAGCTTTTGTTGAATCGAGCCAGCTCAGATAATCGGGGTGCGTGAATAGCCATTGGCATGTCTTTGAATGGTTTGCCTGAATATGTGAACGGCGGAAATTTATCCGGTCAAAACGTAGAGAGTCCAAGAGCTGCTTTTGCCGATCTAGATACATAGGTAAGCGAGGTATAACCGACATGACGAGAGATGCAGCACCGACCAGCGTGTTCTGTACTCCTCACAACTAGTGATGTTGTGTTGACTACACTGTACGTTATGACATGGAGAAGCTCTTTTGCATATGCCGCTGCCGTTGCTGCCGCATACTCTTGCCATTGTTTATTTTTATGAGAATCTGAATAATCGCAGATTCCACGAATGACGAGACAAGGGAAATTGTCCATCAATCCCGCGGCCTCCATCTCGAAGCAGAAGACGTTGAGCTCTTGCGCGAGCTGATCTCTGGTCTTACCGTGCTTCATGACCTGATTTCCAGAGGCAATGACTCCGTAATGAATCTTCGGGTCAGGACTTCGGGCGGGTCTGCTCACCAACTTGGATGCATCGCAATGCTTACAGCTGTCCATAGATTGAATGTGGTCGTATGCACCATCAAATAATTAATCATGAAGCGTACTGGAATAGGTGTAGTCGGTCATGGATGGGTGCCTTGCGACCATCTCAGAGAGAAAGGCGGGTATCTTGGTGGGCTCTGATACATGGTCCGCTTGTAGTTTAGCGACCGCAGTCATAAGTGCTTGAGGTGGTTTGTTCAGGATGCCTGTTCGTTGAAAGTGGCCATCCTGAACAGTTTTCCCGAAATCGTATTGTACGACTTCTTTGCTGACCACAACATCGCCGAGTCGTATGTCGACATTTCCAGGGACTCCTCCACCAATGCCAACCATCAAGCCTACGCGTATGTGACTGAAGCTCCGGCGCATGTTACTCGCCACAGTCGCCGCGTTATTGGTGCCATACTGACCGGTGGGAAGGCACGCAATAACGACATTGTGCCTGCCTATGTCCCCAAGAGTATACGTGTTGGTGTCTTCTGGGTCGGTAGGCAGACTCTCGTGAACATTATCTAACATAGCTCTTGCTGCAGCCATCTCAATGTGAAGCGCGCAGATCCAACCAACAGTGTATTCGCGTTGTGGGGGTATTTGTGGGATCCGACCTTCTGCACGCCTCCAGCCGCCATTCTCACTTTCCTGGGTGGTTCTTGATCGTTTCAAGGCTCTGGCTAATGATTCATCACCACCGGTGTCGTCCCTATTTCTCCTCCTCTCATCGAAAGAACTCATCTCCGCGTATAAATACTTGGGTCATCATAATAATTCTAGCCCAATCCTCTAGAGCATTCGTGGAACAAACGGCGGAAGGGATGGGAGCTAGGGCACAGCCTAACTTTCCCAGGTGGTCGATTCGTAGCGGTCTGTTCGTGGCGGTCTGTTCGTGGCGGTCTGTTCGTGGCGGTCTGTTCGTGTCGGCCGATTCGTTTCGGCAGAGGACTTGCTAGGGAGGTCCAAAAACCTTGTCGTGGTAGGCAGTGATCTTTGATGGAGATTTTGACTGCGACTTGTTAGGTGGAGAGAGCAAGTGCGGAGGCAATTCTGATCCACGAGGCTGGGCCTGGAGGGCTGAGTTGACTGGTTAGGCACAGCCACCGCCACCGCTTACTGATACTTCCACTCGTTGATGTCGGGTTGTAAAATGTTATTCTTTGGTGGCCCCTAAATAAGTAAAATAACGACCTGATGCTGCTGAATGATTAAAGATAGCATCCGGAGCCCAGCTGCTAATTGAGCCTGGCATTTTGAGACGTGGTGCCAATGGGGGACTAGGCTAGCGGACCCTTCAGCAGAAGGCGGGCCGCACCGGCTATGATGGGGGAAGCATCAGCGCGTAGCAGCTCATTCGCCTATGCCCACCGCTGCTAGTCAGCACCGATGGGGCATGGCTGCTGTGGAATGGCGGCTAACACTGGGTAGGAATAGAACCCGAATCTGAACCTGTTGGTTCTGACCCTGTGCAAACATCGGTTGATCACCTGGAACTTTTGTTGAGAACTTAGTGCAAGCTCGTATAGTGTGGAGAGATCGATGCAAAAATCATCACATTTCGGCATCGACCAACCGGGCTACTGATTGAAGACCGACCAAGAGAAGAAGGTGGGAGCGTAGGAGTGGAAGACACACTCGTAGCAATGCCGAGTTCCGGAATGCATGATCACAATCCTGATAAGTGTTGTAGAATCCGCTCCCCACTTGCTGTCGTCAGATAAACTATAAAGTGAGCACCCAAGTCCTTGACATTAATTCCTTGCAATCTCAACTCGCCTTCGCTCAGCGTTTGATTTCAACACTCATGTCTCCCTTTATGACCTTGATTATACTCGTCATCCCTTTCGTCGCTACTGTCATGGCGCTGTCACCCCGAGATGCATTTCATTCGGACGATCTTGCTCGGTACGATGCCTTCGTGGCTGATCTGGACGATACCCACTTTCTGGACATGTATCTGGGAAGCAACATAATCACCATCGACGTCTACGAAGGTTCAACGAATGAGCTTGCTCGATCCCAGCTTTTCTCCCCCAGCTCAAATGCACAACGGTACTTTGATCAGGAGAACGAGATTGCCAATGAAGTCCTGGGACCATCAACCCAGTCTGGAACGAACTGACTGGATGGAACCTATACAAGAAGAGAGTGTAAGAAAGAAGTTTACTTACGATGATCCAGAAGACACCTGTACACGATATTTCAATATATCAAGAATATAAATAAATTTCAATTACAATATAGTAATATACTAACAGTACCCGACTAGATAGATATTCTACTAGACAAACTGACTCCCAATCTCCAGTAGATAATTCTCACGAGAATCACAGCTGAGCCAACTCAAGGATTGCTGACTACCAGACCAATAGCCTTGATAATTTGTTCGAAGTCGGGACAAAGTGTGAACTTCCATAATGGACCAGGACTCAACAGAGTAAATGATTTTCGTACTTGTCGAAGTAAGATCAATAGGAAGCTGATTCTCAGAGTGATGACAGCATCTATGTTACTCTAGCTGTTAGCTGCATTCCATTTCGACTCCTAGTATGAGAGTGTCATTGACTGACTGTTGTTGTTTTTGGCCATCAGAAAGACGGAACACAAAGGGACTCCACGTCGAATTGTCGTGTGGGTCGCCCGGGGTATCGCGTATGTATCGTAGAAATATGAGGGTATCGTCCCTGTCATATGGAGCAGGAGCCGCCATGTTGGTGGAGTGAAATCGTCAGATGTGATTGATCAGGGGTTTGGATGAGGACATGTACATCATTTTACTCAATAGATCAATGGTATTATGGAGAATGGTGACTTGAAAGGCCCCTTCTTGATTTAATGCCAGCATTTTAAGGACGCGCATCTCGCAGAGATTGCGCGCGCATATGATCGCATGCTAAAGCAGATGGGGAAAGTGTGCGCGCGCAATCGTATACGGAATACGGAGTACAGACAGTAACATTCTTAACGCCAACGATCGCGCGCGCACAGCGGCGCGCAATCCCACAACCCCACAATCCGTAGTCCGTGCTCTGTTTTTGCTTATTTTTGCTTATTTTTGGAGGGCTCATTACGGGTAAGGGTGATGCTATTGGATACCTTACTTCAATCTTGAGACATGATCCTAGTCTATATGAGATAAGATGTCTTGGATATGTACCCATCGTCAGTTGGTGTGATACATAGGGGCTGAGAATTGAAAATAAAAAGAGTGCACTGTTCCCGAGACAACACCTGGTTCATTCCCATTAACCTACGAACTAGGGACGAACAAACAGTTCAACGCCGCATTCCATGCAAAGACTGCGTCGCACGATCCAGGAACCAAGAGGAATATGGTGTGTTATTCCATTCGGATCCATGTGTGCATTATTTACTAAGAGTTGGAAGTCTGAACCAAATCGCTTACCGGAGCAATACCCTCCTTCGATCAACCTCTCCCAGATCCAGGAATCCGCTTATGGGGCTGGCAAGCAAAGCGCCGAGGACCAAAAACATCCTCAGGGCTTATCTATTCCCCGTCGATTCCTCCATAATGATTGCGATTGGAGTCAGCCTTTTTGGCAAAAAGATTCCAACTGGAATGGACCGACCAATCCGTCCTGTCCATCTCTCTACTCGAAAACCACACTGGATTCTAAGACACAAGAACAAGAAGATTTAAAGCGCCGTCCACCTCCCTCATTGAATTTCAGTAATGTTATCAACGTGGTCGGCTTCTTTCCGGATCGGAAGGCTGATTCAGGCTCAATGATAGAGAATCTGTGAATTAGCCGGAGCGCGCTCGTAAGGGCTATCAGCGTACACCCCGCGAATTCTTTTCCCGAGAGCGGACCGACTCAGAGTGAATCTGGTATGCTTTTAGCTCAAAATTTGACGCAAGTTCAAGTCCCGAATCGTTGCGAGTTTGATAAGGCAATGGCGACACCGGAATTGGCTATAGGCGATCTTCAATTGGGGAGTCCCGGTCCATCACACGCGGCCTTTCCTGAATTACCAAAACACTCCTCTATTACAGTCAAAACTGACGAAGAGGCCCATACATGCACAGAATTGGAGTCAGATGATGAGTCATGGGAAGTTCTCAGTGAGTGTCAGTGTGAGAATGAAAGCGATGATGGGATCGATTCAGACCCCGAAGCGGAGTTGGATGATCCTCTAAATCCTTCCAACACACCCCTCTCTAGCACTGGAACTGGTCTTCAAGAGACATTACCATCTCTGCCCGTACACGTTATTCGTGTAAACAATCCTAGCTCACAAAGACAACAGCTTCTAAAATGGCTTACGCAACACTGCTACTCCACCTCGCCGCAGGGCTCTCAACCAATTTTTACTTCTTCTGCAGGTTATGAGACCAGCATGGGAGGCACAGAGTCAGCATGGGATATCACCGGAACTTCCCAATCGTCGAGTTCGAATATGGGTCCTTTTAGGGCAGGCAAAAAGCGGCACAGCCCACCTGGAGATGGCGATGCGCCTGGAAGACAAGGCGGAGATCGCAAACGCTCGCGAATAACAGAATCACTTGAGCCTCCAAGATTTGCATGTCCCTTTCAGAAATATGACTTGCAGGCGTCTCCACACTGCTCATTGCCTAGTGGCCGCAACCCCCAGGGAGGATTCGAGTCTGTTCATCGTGTCAAGTAAGTCATTCTGCTCACCATGTATACCTTTCTGTGCTGACAAGAGCTACCCCAGGCAGCACGTGCTACAATTCCACAACAGGTCAAAATACTGTCAGCGTTGCTGCAAGCGGTTGAAAAGCCGGCAGAAAATGTGCCAGCATGAGCAGGCTGTGAGCTATGATGCTTTTACTTTCGGACGAACCGACTGGATGAATCCTGAACAAGAAGAGAGTTTGAGAAAGAAAATTGCTTACGATAATCCAGAAGACAACTGGTATATGATCTTTCAATGTCTCTTCCCTCATCTTCCTTCTGAAGGTCCCGATAGTGTCAGGCAAAAGTACACACCCTGTAAGTTTCTGAAAAATTACAAATATAACTGTCCTTGACCTAACTACGGGAGAAAGATTATGATATTGGATCGATTTTAATTGCGCCACGCATTATCTCTTCAAATGGGTCTACATTTAGCAACTCAGTAGAATCATTCCCAGATGAGTTGGGTGCTTTCAACTATCCCCTACTACACACGACAGCGCCCGAACCCGTCGCAATGCATGGACAAAACAATACTGCCAATACGACCTCTGATCTCAATGCGACCGAATGGCAAGATTTCGATCTTGACACAATTGATCTTGAGGTAGATGACGCTGCCATTCAACCCTGTTTGGACATGTTCACACACAATTTAACGAACCCCACGCCAGGGAGGTTGTTTGGGCTTGACAGGGTGGCAAGCGACGATGATAACCATAGCCCAACAATAGATCAGAGCATAAAAGCGGCGAATCTGCCACTGATGGGTGATCGACTCGCTGTCCAGAATGTCGGTTACTTGACTGACGCAAATCATGCGGAGTTGCGGCTCGTCCTGAAGAATTCCAGTGACGAGGTACGACGGAGAGGGAGGAAGATTAACCAGCACATTGAGGCGTACTCCGTCCTTTCAAGTTGCTTAGACGACATGTCAGATCTACATGGGGATTTGGCTCTTGATCTGGTCAATAACCCGGGGAACACACAAAAAGTGCGTACACTCGGGGCTCAGATCAAACTGATGAGGGAAGCATTGGAGAACGTATTGTAGGGAAAATTTTGTATGAAGGGAACCGGCTTATTTCATGTCCATTGCTTATCCATGTTTTCATAGTCCGGGCTGGCTTCATCGGGTAATTTGGTAAGCCTGCTGCCTTGATGGCGTGGCCGACTCGCGCGGGGTCGACCGCCTGTTTCTTAATAGCTATAAATACTCACGCGTTCACCAAGACTGAGACAACAGTACAACGTTTTGATGCGATATATTAAGTATTTAACCTTGTAATCATGCTTTCCAAATCGACAGAGGTATTCGCCGACCATGGCATGCCTATCGAATGCGACATCTACACCGGCAGCGATTACCCCGAAGACGCGCCTGTGTTCCTCTACTTCCACCCCGGCGGACTGGTAGATTGGGGCCGAGACTGTCTGGCTCCCTGGCTTGTTCAGGTAAGGGTTATTTTAACTTGGCTGGAATTCTGCTGATGCTGGACATCGCTCCGGAATAGGCATGCTGCCAGAGGAAATGGCCGCTCATCAGCGCGAGTTATCGCCTGATGCCCCAGGTTGGCGCACGCGGGCTTCTCGACGACGTTACAGCGGCGTATAAGTTCGCACGCGAATGGAACACGAAGGAGGGAACAGAACGTCGCGTCATCGTCGGCGGGGCAAGCGGCGGTATGTACCCTGAGATCTCAAGTTTGCAACCAGGAAGATGGGACTAAACTCACGTCAGGATTCTTCACCGCTGCATTAATCGCCCATCATTGCACCCCACCGCCTCTCGCACTCTTCTCTATCAGCGGAATTGCCACGTTTCGACACCCGTTCTTCAACTCGTCCACTCTTCGTACCCCCGAGCCCATTTTGGACGAGGATATGGCCCCGGTCATCGCACTCCCTCTCATGGTCGGCAAGACTCCAGTAGGAAGTCCAACGGCATTTGTTCTTGACATGCTTCTGGGCGACGGATCGAAGAACCCAGGCTACAAGCAGCCAGACGAGCCCGTAGAACAGCCCAAGACCAAGCTCTATCGGGGCGTTCTTTACGAGTACTACACCTATAAGAATGCATGGATTGATTTGCTTGGCGAGGTGGACGTAGGCTATGACTGGGCAAAAGACCCCGCGAACAAGCTGCGAGTCGAGAAGTGGCCACCAACAGTCATTTTCCATGGAGATGCTGACCCGGATGTTCCCTTGGGCGTAAGCCAGCTGGTGCAGCAGTCCCTAGGTGACGAAAAGGTCAAGATCTTTGTGACGAAGGATCAGTCACATTTGTTTGAGCTGATGAACTTTATTGAGGATGATGAGCCGGGAATGAGCACCGTCGGGGATGCTATGAACTGTTTGGAACAAATCGTCACATAGGTCAAATGATCATCACACTAACGAAGCTCGCTATATACAAGATCAAGATAATCCGCTGGCAGAGTTCATAAAACAAGCCAACATCTTTCCCTCCGATGACGAACCGAACGAAAGTGACTTGGTCATTCATGTTAGATGACATTACTCTTCGTTCACCTGGTCTAAGTCATCAGCAGCGGGCGCAGTCTCTGGCCTGCGGCCAATTACGGTGTGCCTGTCCCAGGTGTCAGTATACGGATTGATTTAAAGTGGTGAGAGGGAAGGACGGTGTGAGTATTGGACGTACACGACGTAATAGGGAAGAGCCTTGGGGTCCTTGATAGCAAGACGCATCTTGCTAACCAGGACGGTGACCTCCTCAAAGGTCCATCCTAGAATCTCGCCAATGGGGAAAACAGCGAAGCCGTCAAGCGACTGGTCGATGAAGAAACCATTATAGAGGCCAATCTGCTTGAGCTTGGAGTCGCGGGGCCATCCGCCGATCGGGACCTTCCACTGGTGGTGCTGGATGTCGACGAAGCCGGCGTCGCGCATCTTCTGCTCCATCTGGCCGTCGCGGGCGATCTTGAAGGTGCGATTGATCTTCTCACCAGCCTTCCAGAAGAGATCGCACCACTTCTTAAAGATGTGGTCTTCGTCCTCGGAAACATTGGGGTTCTCACTGCGCGTCTCCAGGTCGATCTCGGTGTTCTCAACCCAGCCGCCGGGCTTCACGTGGTTGAAGGCCTGGCGGTACAGCTTGCCCCAGTCGTCGATGCCGCCGTAGAGGTAGCGCATGTGGATGAAGTCGTAATAGTCCTTCTGGAAGGTCCAGTCGAGCTGGGCGTCGTCGATCTGGAAGCTGCAGTTGGGCGGGACCCAGGTGGGCTGCACGGCCGAGATGTCGAAGCCCACGACATCAGCAGAGGGGTACTCGGCGGCCACATCGCTGTAGTTCTGTTAGACAGCGTCAACCTAGAAATTGAAAGCGGTGGCAACAAACATGGCCCAGATACCGGTACCGGTACCAACGTCGAGGATTTTCTAGAGAATGTTAGTTTGACGCGAGATTCGCCTGGCGCGGGACCATACCTGAGGGTTATCTGCAATGGGGGACAGAAAGAGCTTATCTTTCATGAGCATCAGCGTAAACTGGTGACTGAACAAGTTTATTAATTAGCATCAGACGAGTGGATGGCGCTTTGTGAGGAAGCATACGAGACATCAAGACCCTCAATGTGTTTCTCATCAGTAGGAGCCCTGGTAAATATTAGCAATTGCGTAGTGTGTAATACCCTCGGATGACTTACCAATACTCGGTAGTCTTGGAAGACTGGTATTTGCGGCCGTTGATGTTGCGATACTCGAGAATGCTCGAGGTAATGGACGCGGTGGAGTCGCGTAAACTATAGTTCTACTGTTAATATGAGCTCTAGTAGATGGAGGGATACCGAAATAAGACAGGATATTACCTCTCTGCATCGGCAGCCGAGTCATTATCATTGTGGATGTCACCGACGACGTGGGGATCCTGTGATTGAGATGATGGTCAGCACTTCCTTCCACTCCCAAAAACAAATGAGGTCGCTGTTCCGAGGCGAGACACCCGGGGCACCTCGGGCCGTGCGGAGTGTCCCAAGCGTCCGGAGCCCCGGAACGGATTGCGAGGCGGCAAAAATGCCCGGAAAGTCGGTTTAGTGGGAGTATCAGGAAATAGGGCAACTAACAAACTGGATCGTCTCCTGCTCCGCGGGTGGCGGCGAAGGCGACGTCTGCTGCTGGACAGGCTCGGTCGTCGCGGGCTCGCCAGCGGGAGCTTGCTGCTGTTCCTGCGTTTCCGCCATCTTCAGGCACGGGAGTGTCTAGTCTGTGGGTGGTTAGAAAACGCCTCCGCTGTGGATCATTGGGGGAACCAGACACCCGGTGTGACGATCTGGCGGGGCACATACCGGCTTTGCTGTTGGGACGTTGCAACGGCCGGGCAAAAGTGAAAGACGGGAGAAAGCGCAGAACCAACTGGACCAGACTGCCGGGTCGTTCGAAGAAAGAAGACGAAAGGGGGAAGGGGAGGGAGGAGGACAAGGTCGCAAAGGAGGAGTGGCATGTCGGGGTGATGTGATGGATCGTGCGGAACCCAGCCATGCTATGTAGTATGTACTGCCGTCTGGGATAATGGGACAATAGGACAATAGGATTATGGGACTAGGTATGGGACTCTAGAGGAGCAGAGGGCCCAGATGGCACCACTTGGTAGACGGACCAATGCACCGATGCACATGGATCTTGGGCGGATGGACGAACGAGACATGGCGATGGCTGACATGGGGGACGCACCCTGGTCTCGTCCAGCAGCCCGCCGCCGTGGTCAAGACATTTTCGACTTCTCACGTTCTTTATCTGCAGATGAGCACATGGATGCGGGCTCATGTGTGAGACGCCACGGATGCTGCAGACTACTGTCGAGTGTCGGCCTGGGTTGGCTGGTAGGGGTCATGAACCAGGTCTGGACAAAGCAAGCACTCATCATATCATGGCATCTGGCATCGACATATCGGGTATCCCACAACATATTCAACAGAGCGCCCAAAAACGCCCGTGATGCTTCTCCACCTTGCATCATCCGGTCCCTCCTCATCCACCGGCTGAAATGCTCCGTCTCTCTGTCCACCGCATCCCCGCTTTTCCCGTCACCCCGTTGTCCCTCGGCGATCATCCACGCACTGCGTCGCCCTAGTTAAAAAATGCGCGCGCTGACTTGCCCACTAAGGCAGGCGTGGGCACCAGAAAACCAGTCCGTCGCCGGGGAGGCGGTCGGCCCGCTGGCGAATTGTCCGGGTTTGCGGATGCTCGTCTCTCGACTGAAGCCGGCTGTGACGAACCAACCGCGGGCGCAGAAAACGCCAACTACCGATGCCATATCCATGCAGGTGGCGGTTGCGGGTATTTTGCATCTTCACACTGCACTCTTCTTGTTTAGAAGCTATTACGTACGTAGTAAGCGCTGAACGGGAGCGCAGTTTTGAGCCATGGCGTTCGCTCTGCACCACATTATACACTACTTCATTGGTACACACAGATTGCGAGATAACTTCACAGCCATCATAGAGATAAGGATCATTCTGTCTGGGTTCTTCTATTTTGAGTTAAAAGTCCAAAAGCGCCGTGCCCATCCATGTGCTGTTTCATTCGTTATTATATGCAGATTGTCTCCGGAAGGGCCCCGTCTCGCCCTTGTCAATGCTCCATCAATGCTCCATCAATGCTCCATCAATGCTCCATCAATGCCTTGTCAATGCAGCCCAATATGGTATCTCCTCCACTTTGCAGCATATATCATGACGCCGAGCATGCCATGTGTCCCCCTCGTCGCCGTTTTTACACCCGTCCCCCACTGCGACCCACCGTCTTAATCCCGCGTTCCACATCTTTATGCTTCTTCCTTGAAGCCTCTAAAACGTCCTCAGTCGGCTAGACTCCCCATTCAGGCTCTCCTCATACTCCGTCAGCCTCAGCGCCTCTTCGACATCGTTGACAAAGTGCGACTCTCCGCCCGCCAAATCCACGATACCGCTGCTGACCATAAGCCTCCAGACCGGATGATCACGTCTCGTCGGTCCCCTGGAGAAAAAGACGCGCACGTCACGGTCGTGGTAGTTTCGGACAATCTCCTCAAGCACCTGGGTACCTGATCCGTCCATGGATATCACGCCGTGGATGTCGAAGATGACGTTGCGATTGGAGTCCTGGCTGCGAAGTCTCGGAAGTGCCGGGTGAGCCTTCGATGTACCGTACAGCTCCAATCGGCGTAAGCGCGACTTGAGCTCTCCCGTGTTGGCAAACGTCAGAGGCTCAGGGATCTTAACAATGAGGCAGCCCTCGACAAACTCAAGAGTATTGTCCTCTCCCTCGGCGTTCTCGAATCGATTTGTTCCCGGGATGCGGCCAAGAATCTGGATACGCGGCCGGGTGCTGTGCTTGATGACTTGCAGAATCGACAGTCCGACGCCGAGCGCCATGCCTAGGGTCAGTGAGTAGAACATGGTGGCGAAGAAAATCATGGCCATGAGGCCCAGCTCGCTCCATCCCCGGATGCGCAGGAAGAACCCAATGTCGTGAGGCGCCTCCTCTATCAGCGACCAAGCCACGACGGAAATCATTGCCGACAAAACGGGTTTCTTCAAATGCTGTCAGCGTCGGCGTTCCTCAGGAATCGAAAGGGAAACTTACGGGAAGGTAGTAGAAGTAGGGCATGAGGAACAAGATGGAGAGCAGAGCAATGAGGCTCAGGAAGACTGAACTCATAGGGCTCTTGCCTCCAGTGCTCTTGTTCACCTTGCTTCTACCATAACCACCGAAAGCAGGAACACTCATGAAGCATCCACCGACCAAGTTGGCGACTCCAAGTGCAATCAGCTCTCGGTTAGCACTGAGCTGGATACCCTGGATTGTCTCGCTGGAACCCAGACTCTTTGCTGCAACAGACGACTCGAAGAAACCTAGCAAGGCGATCAGGAAGGACGTCGACATGGCAGTTCGGATGTGCGGCATGTTCTCCAGCTTGAATGGCCAATGGACAGCAAAGAGGTTGCCGTTGGCTGCTTTGACCTCGCCGAGAATCTCAACACCCTGATTCTCCCAATCGAGTTGCCAGCACATGATGGCGGAGACTAAGACGACAAAGAATCGATCGGGGATGTAGGCGACTCCGGGGAACCTGGGTTGTAGGCGCTTCTTCAATTCACTATAACCCGTTAGCATACTTGTTGGAGGAGTCTGGGAGTGGCGACTGACCGGAAGACCATGATGAAGAGGAAACTGATGGCGGCGATTGCAAACGTCAAACCATGAGCACGATTGACATTACGGATCATGAACTCGATCTTCTCGATGGGGCTACCGTGGCTGACACCAACCTCGTCGGCCAAGTCTGTGAGGCCAAGCTCCGGAATCAACTGGTCCACCGCAATGACAAAGCCAATGGCGCTGATGAAGCCTCGCAGGAAAGGCCGACTGAGAACGCTATCCAGGAAACCAAGTCTCGTCAGACCAGCAATCAGAACCGTCGCTCCAGCCATGCCCGTTATGATGCCGCAAATCTGCGCGTGCAAAAGTTCGTTCTCTTCTCTATTGGCGCCGGAGTCGACGCTCTGCTTGATGACAGTACCCACGAGCAGCGAACCTGCAGCTTCGGGGCCGACAACCATCTGGGGGCAAGAGCCGAGGAGTGCGTATACGAGGGGGTTGAAGGCGAAAGCATAGAGGCCGTGGATCGCGGGGACGTGGGCGAGGTTGGCTGCGAGGGAGAGGGCCATAGGGAGGTAGAAGGATGCCATGGTGATCGCCGCTACAATGTCGCCGCGGAGGAAAGAGAGCTTGTACTGGCTCATCCAGTTCAAACAGGGAATGTAGTAAGCCAAGTACCTAGAAGTTAGTTAGCAAATGCGCCTTCAAGACAGATAGCTGTAGAATACGCACATCAGGGGCGTATCGTTGAAGCCCGCCTGCTCTGCCAGCATGCTGCTGTGGCCCATCTTCTTGGTCCTGATCCTCCGCTTCAGCCACCTCTTCCAGTCTTCATTTCCCACAATGGTGGTGATGGCACTGTCGAGGACGGGGATGTGTGTGCCGGACCCGGCCGTCTCGCTGCTTTCCTCATCGGTGCTTCGCGCCGTGACAGACGGGCTTGTGGGCCGCGGGCTGAAGGTGCCGTGGCGGCAGAGGCCCGGGTGGACGGTCGTCCGGCGAGTGGTGGACGACTGGTCTTGGATCAAGGGTGTCGACTCGCTGGCAAAGATGTTGGAGATGGCGGAACGAGACGCTGGGCCCGGGGAGGTGGGAGGCGAGGAGTAGGGGTCTGCCGCAGCGTTGGTATTGTTCGCATTGTTGACATCGTGTGTTTGCCCGTCGAGGGTTCGGTTCTGCGCGGAGAGGGCCTGGCGGAGAGCGCTCGGTTGTGAGGGCCGGTGGTCGTTGGAAGACGAATTCCGGCTGTGGGAGGTTGGGCCGGCCATGGTTTCGGTGGGAAGGACGCGAACTCGAAGCCGACGTCGTCAATCTCGAGGGAGGGAGTCGGGCGTTGTTGCAGGCCAGCTTCCGAACCGCAGAGGGTGGTGGCCGGTTTGTGAGGTTGCGGTGCCGGTGTTTTGCGGCACGGACGAGAATGACGAATGTTGGCGGACAAGGGAGGTCGGGGAGGACGAAGAGGACGAGGACGAGGAGGACAAGGAGGACGAGGAGGACGAGGAGGACGACAAATGCACAGCACCCTGGAGATGTCGCTACCTCTGATCCCCCAACAACGGTGAGGCACGGGAAAAATTGAAAAACAAGGTCAGGAAAAAGCAGAGTCTGGGCGGTTTGTCATTCCAAGCCGGAATTTACCTGACCATCAGGCATATCCTTTTCCCGAACTTTTTGGCCGAGCGGCGACCCTCCCAAACACGGGGCCCGCGCAGGAAATTGGGGGCATTGGGGCGTTGGAGAGCCGCAGCTAGCGTGCATAGCGGGTGACATCAGGGCGCCGACGCCTCCCTGCCGACGCCTGCAGCGGGAAGCTCCAGGTGACCACCCGCCGCGGCCCAGGACACGAGCCCGCTGCCGCTGCCCACCGCCGTGTGCTACGTAAATTGGCAGCGGTCGCCGCGCCAGGCCCAATGGTCGCCCTGCGGTTTCTC
>JAANBB010000282.1:0-53644 GCA_014621425.1 Cylindrodendrum hubeiense
ACTAATTAAATTAATTTAGACTAAAAAAATAATAATCTTTATATTAATAAGATATTAAAAACCATAATTAATATAATAAAATCCTAACCTTAAAGACTTAAATATAATTAATAGTAAAGAAAATTAAGGGAAAATTATAAATTAATACAAATAATATAGAAAATTAAGAAGATTTTACTAGGAGGATTAGGGAAGATCTCATTCCTCTACTAAGCTATCCTTTTAAAAGGTTTCTCTTGTATATTAATACTTCCTATCCTAAGGTCTCTGATCAGAGACCTTCCCTTTTATCCACTCTCCCGGGTGGCCCCATATTTCTCGGCCCTTCCTGTCCGATGTGGCAATCCCCGCCACTTCACTGTCTATAGTGACCGCCTAATCACTATATGGGCTGTGATACTAGCCTGGACCTTTGTCCTTAATGTAGTACTTATTAATATGTATATCTTATAGTAGAAAAGGAAGTCACTTTGGAATATATTTATTATATAAGAGAGCTAGTGTGAGGTACTGGTAGATAGCCTGATTATATAATTTAATATAATAGTAGCTTTATAGTAATATTTCTGAGCTAGTAATGAATTTATACTTATTATATAGTATAAATATATTAAGTGAGGAAAATGTAGTTAGTGTGTTACTTGTTAAGGCTGGTAATTAGGTCAGGCCTATACATATAGCTCGCAGTGGCTTTCTAAGGGACTGTTAGGTGAAGTTAATTATAATAGGCCTATAAGGGGGAAAATTAGTATTATGACCTCATATAGTTATAATAAGTGTAATATAGTGATTTATAATGCCGGGAAGTGCTAGTATTATTAGTATAACCTAATTTAGTGTGGAGTGTAGGTATTAATTTTATACTAGATTTTAATTAGCTTATAATCTCTATTAGTATACGAAATGTACCTTATAGTATCTGAAGAGATACTCTTAGTTATATGCAAATCCAGGGGATTACTAGCTATGATTATATATTATTAATTATTATATTAGGATATTAGAGCTTTTATTACTTAGTTTAAGGACTAATAGTGGAGTATTATATTAATCTTAAGATAATTTATATTAATCGTAGAATAATCTATAGTTTCTATAAGGGAAATAGGATATTAAGAGATATAGTATGGTATTATATTTATAATACTAAGCTATTTCTAAAATAGAATAGTATATTAGAAAGTATAATAAGCTTATTATAAATATAAGAGGATATTTAATAGTATTTAATTTAATTTAGGTTTATCTTTAATTATAATTAGTATATTTTTAAAGTAATTCCTTATATTCTTATAATAATCCCCTATAATCTTAATAGACTTTTTAATAAAGAATTTAAAGTTATATTAAATAAGTTCCTGGTTATCTTATAACTAAGATCTTATATAAATCTTAAACTTATTAAAGTACTCTTTAATAGGATTGAGATTAGGTAAATATAATAACTAGTAAATACAAATTATACTAGTATCTATAATTATCTATATAATTCTATCTAATTTGTGAAATGAGGTATTATCTATAATTAAAACTAATCTCAGTTTTAACTATCTATTATAATATTATAATAGATTTTCAAGAAATCTCTTAAAGACCTAGATATTAATAATACCCTTATATAGCTTATAATATAGGATATTATCTTATATATATATAGAGATATTTTGCACTCTATTATCTTAGTGAAATCTCTTGATTTATACTAGTATAATACCTTTAGGGGTATAATTATACTTTAGTATAATATTATCTTAATTATAATTATTTTCATTAATAAAAATTATCTAGTATAAAGGATATTAGAATTACTTATAAAAGTATTTATCCTATAAATCTTAATTATACTCTTTTATTATATTTTAGGTTATCTTTTTATATTATTTAACTATCTTTAAGGTTTTACTAATAGTAAAATATAAGATATTAATACTAAACTCTCTATAGAGAAAGCCTACTATATACTCTTAGAATATATAAGAGTATTTAATAAGGTATTCCTATAAGACTATCTATATATTTACTATTATTATTCTTTTTTAGCTAGCCTTTTCTTATAGGATATTAATAGTTTTAAATTAAAAGATATTAGATTATATATAAGTAACTATTTATAGTGTGCATTTAATAAGCTTAGTAATATTCTTATCTTTAATATTTTTATTCTTATCCTATAGCTTAGTAAGAAGTATAGTTTATAGTTAACTATACTAAATAGTAAATAGATTAGGAATTATAATAATTAAAAGATAGTATATTATTATCTTATTAGAAACGTATTATCTATTATATATATTAGATAATAATAAAAATATTTTCCTTAAACTGAGATTAATTACTTAAGGAGTCTATACCTTACTTAGATAAGGTATAGTCTTAGATAGATTAGCTATCCGTGAATAGTAATAGATAGAGTGCTCTTTTATAATCTTTAAGTAAAATTTATTTAGATAATTCTATTATATAAAAGCTAGCTTACTTTGAGATAAAGCTAGTGTTAATTAAAGAGTTATTATTATATATTCTGAATCTATACCTGATTATAGCCTTATCTGACATAATTATCCCTTATGATTATAGCCCTCTTATAATATAGTTTGGAGTATTTATAAATATCCTATTT
This sequence comes from Cylindrodendrum hubeiense, assembly GCA_014621425.1. Classification (NCBI taxonomy): domain Eukaryota; kingdom Fungi; phylum Ascomycota; class Sordariomycetes; order Hypocreales; family Nectriaceae; genus Cylindrodendrum; species Cylindrodendrum hubeiense. The sequence continues at coordinate 2,621 of JAANBB010000282.1, forward strand.
ATTTCCTTAATAGTACTAACTAGACTAGTTTATAAGTGTGCTTATTCTGGCTATTATAGAAGTATTAGGTAGTGTTACTAGTATTATTATTATTATTAAACTATTAGTAAAAGTTATTTTATTCTGTGTTTAATACTCTAAAGGTATTAAGAATATTAAAGATGATATTAATTGATTATTATGAGAAATTATTAGTTTGTAGACTGTCTTAATGGATATTATAAAGTTACTTGATAGCCTTGGTAATATAAAGCTTAAGAGCTCTTAGAAGCTAAGCTCCACAGTTAAAAATAGCTTAGGAAAACTCTAAAAGATTAAATAAGAACTTTACCCGGATAAGATATATAAGATAATAAGCTATATTAGAATTCACATTTTAAAATAGCCCTTTAATAATAAAGATATAAAGAAGATAGTCCAGGATCTTACTTAGTATACTAACTCTATATCACTAATACTATAAATTAATTAGATATAGGTAGTGACTTTTCTTAGTATTAGTAAGCTTGCAAGCTAATAAATATACTGACTAGTATGCTTATTCTTAACTTTAATCTAAGAAATCTACTTGATTAACTTCCTATTACTAATAGTACTTCCTTTAACTCGTGCATTAAAGAATATAATCTGACCTGTCTACTGAATACCTGAGTGGAGTTCCTTAAGTAGATATTGAAATAGGTTAATAATCTGAGTGGAAAAGTAATATTTTAGCTTAATAATATAGCGAGTACTAGAAAGTTAATTATCTCCTATACCTTTACTTGCTTATAGTTTAGGACAGGCTATTTTAGTATTAGCTTCTTCTTTAAGAGGGGAGAGCTAAACTGAGATAACTTAAACAAATTTATAATAATAATAGCTTACTAACTTATTAAATAGGTATTAAATCTAGTATTAGTTATTAAAAAAGTACTTAAAGTTAATTTTACTCTTTCTTAATTAATTATATAAGAGTAGTTTACTTAATTTATTTTTAAGCTATTATTAAGGATAGATTAAATTATTCCTATTATTATAATAATTAATATCTTAGATAAGTGTAATAGTGATAAAGATATTAGACTCTTAATTAATTTCTTTTCTTATATATAGTCCTTGTAATTGTGCTAGCTAAGAGTTTTCTTTATAAGTAGGCTAGAGTTACCTATATAATTAGGTTTTAATGATATTAAGAATATATATTAAGATCTTATTCTCTATAAAATACCTCTATTTATAATTGAGTATAATATATTAGTCTTTCTAGAATATAAATTAGGAATAATTTAAGATAATTATAATATTTCTATAGAGGAGGAATAGAGGTTTTTATTAAAGTGACTATCTTAATCTGATATGAAGGTTCTTGTAAATATAGCTATTCTTCTCTTTATCTTTATTATAATTGCTTGTTATTTTATCTCTGAGTATTAATATAATGACCCTGACTTGTAGTTTAAGAAGATTTTAGAGTATAGGGATATTAGTATTATTTCTAAGCTTAATATAATATATATACCTGTTCTAGATTAGTAGATTGTCAGCCTTTTATTATAAGATAGAGAGGATGTTATATAGAAATTTTGATAAATTATTAGTATAATTATTATTCTTAAAAGTCCTTTATTAATTTTAACTTTATTATAATTATTTAGTGTTTTTTAAGCTAATATTAAGTATAGATTAGACTAGCTTTATTCTATCTTAAGTGTTCTGATCTTATTTAAGTTTCCTATATATTTATTATATCTATTATTCTGAGATTTCTTAGTAAATTTTATAAACCGTGATAAGACCCCCCTCTAGATTAATAAGAAGTAAATGTATTAGTAGATATTCAAAGAATGTCTGTGTATTATAAGTGAGTGTCTTTAATCTAATATATATAATATATAATCTCTTAGGATAGTCTGGATAGTTATTAATTATTAGAAGATTAAGGTATACCTTCTATTAGAACTTTAATATTATTATCTCTATTAGGTATATTATCTATAATAGGTCAGGGTTTATATTTCTAATAGTAAAGATATTTATAATTTTCTAATAACTTACTTATTATATTAGCTAGAAGTATTAAGCCTTATAGGATAGGCTCTAGGGAGTCTAGGTCTTATTAAGATATTATAAATAGTACTTAAGATATATTAGATTATTTTGTAAAAATCTGGTAAATTAGCTAATACTATTTAAGCTTGATAAGAGTAGAGAGCTCTTTAACTTCCTAGATAATGTTATATACTTTATCTTTATAAATATTTCTATTATTAACTTGGTACCCCTTTAGATATATAGCTCTCTGCTTGCTTTTATACTAAAGAAGAGCAAAATATATACTATTTTTAAGAGTATAATACCTTATTAGATATCTCTTTAAGTAGATCTAGCTAGCTATTAGGATCTGTGTTTATAAACACTCAAGGACTATAATAACTTAATTATATTAATAATCTTCTTATATAACTTAGTATTATTAGTATTAATCACTTATAAAAAGATAATCTAAGTCTAGTATTCTAATATAGGTAAATATACCCAAATATTTAAGGGCTATAATAATTAGGTTATATTAATAGCCTTCTCATATAATTTAATACTATTAATATTAGCTATTAATAATAAGATAATCTAGGTCTAGTATCTTAATATAAATAAATATACTTAGATATTTAAGAGCTATAATAATATAATTATATTAATAACCTTCTTATATAACTTAATATTATTAGTATTAGTTATTAATAATAAGATAATCTAGGTCTAGTATTTTAATATAGGTAAATATACTTAGATATTTAAGGGCTATAATAGTTAGATTATATTAATAGCCTTCTTATATAACTTAATACTATTAATATTAGTTATTAATAATAAGATAATCTGGATCTAGTATCTTAATATAAGTAAATATACTTAGATATTTGAGGGTTATAATAGTATAATTATATTAGTGATTTTCTTATATAATTTAATATTATTAATATTAATTATTAATAATAAGATAATCTAGATTTAGTATTTTAATATAAGTAAGTATATTTAGACACTTAAGGGTTATAATAATATAATTATATTAATAGTCTTCTTATATAATTTAATACTATTAATATTAGCTATTAATAATAAGATAATCTAGGTCTGGTATTTTAATATAAGTGAGTATATCTAGATATTTAAGGGCTATAATAATATAATTATATTAATAACCTTCTTATATAACTTAACATTACTAATATTAACTATTAATAATAAGATAATCTAAGTCTAATATCCTAATATAAGTAAATATATCTAGATATTTAAGGATTATAATAATATAATTATATTAATAGCTTTCTTATATAACTTAATACTACTAGTATTAACTGCTAATAATAAGATAATCTAGGTCTAGTATTCTAATATAGGTAAGTATATTTAGATATTTAAGGATTATAATAATTAGGTTATATTAATAATCTTCTTATATAATTTAATATTATTAGTATTAGTTACTTATAATAAGATAATCTAAATTTAATATCTTAATATAAGTGAGTATACCTATATACTTAAGGACTATAATAATATAATTATATTAATAACTTTCTCATATAACTTAATATTACTAGTATTAATTACTAATAATAAGATAATCTGAATTTAATATCCTAATATAAGTGAATATATTTAGATATTTAAGGGCTATAATAACTAGATTATATTAATAGCCTTTTTATATAATTTAGTACTATTAATATTAGCTACTAATAATAAGATAATCTGGGTTTAATACCCTAATATAAGTGAATATACCCAGATATTTAAGAGCTATAATAGCTAGATTATATTAATAGCCTTCTTATATAACTTAGTGCTATTAGTATTAGTTACTTATAATAAGATAATCTGGATCTAGTATCCTAATACGGGCAAGTATACCTAGACACTTAAGGGTTATAGTAATATGGTTATATCAGTGGCCTTCTCACATAACTCGGTACTGCTGGTATTAGCTATTGATAATAAAATGATCCGGGTCTGGCACCCTGATACGGGTAAGTATATTATAGATGCTTATATTGGTATTACTAGTTCTTAGTTCTTGTTTTAACCTGGAGACCAAGAAGTCTTGACTAATATAGGAGCTTTTACTATTCTTATAGATCCTATCTTATCTATAACCCTATCTAATCTTAATAGACCTGATTATAGATCTGGCTATAATATTAGTACTGATTTTTGTTAGATTATTTGGAATAAAGAGAATCTGCTCTGGCTTCTAAAGGAGTTTTGGCTAGGATATTCTGTAATCTCTAGGTTAATAGTTATGATAGGGTATAATTCAGGCAAGGTACTATTAGTAAATATAGTATTAGATAAATTACTAGTAGTCTTATAGTATGTTTAATTTAGTGTACTTATCTATATTATTTTCTTATAATTTTGTCGTGGAGAGTTAAAGGGGATTATAGTAATTTATACTAGTAAGATATATATCTAGAATATTCTAGAAGTATTTGCTATATGGGCTTTGATAAAGTCTCCGATATCTAGCCGAGGTAAGTGTCTTATATAACTTTAATTTATAGCTAAGTATATAATGTCCATTACTATATAATATACACTATATGGAGTATTAACAATGAAGAAGAGAGTTTACTATGGAAGAAGGTAATTTTGCTCGTGACTGTAATTAGTTCAAAGTATTATTTATCTCTCTTAGATATCACAAAGAACATCTAGATTCTTGATGTGATGTTCGATGTGATGTAGGTATAAATATGATAACTCAGAATTTTGGTATTTTATTTTGTGCCAAGATCATCAAAACTTGTTCAGGGAACTACCTGGTATAGTTCATAGCACTCATTAATGAACACTATGTGAATTTAGCTTGTTTCCCTCACACCCTGTCATTTCTTTGTTTCCAAGCAAGAACATGGCCCCGCATGCTTTGTCCTGATTCTAGAGAGTAGAGGCTGGAATCTCTTAGCTGAGAAGTATAAAAGCGGAAATAATTTCCATCTACTCTATAATAGTCTCAGACCAATTTCTTCAACACCAGACGGCAGAAGGAAAACCTGAAATCGGAAAATATCAGTTTGATAGGTACGATGGCTGTCTCTACTCCCAAGCTCAGTTTCGTTGACAGCTTGACTCCTGAAGTCTCGGCTGCTTCTGAAAACCAAGGCCACCAATTCATCAGGCAGTGCTATATTCGTGGTCACCTCGAACCGGCTTTTAGCGCTCCATGCAAGGAGTGCACCGCCTGCAAGAAGAATTTCAAGGGTGACAGGGCATTATGCATTAAATGTCATAATGCGACGTATGCTAAAAACAGAACCAAGTCGGAAGAACCCGACTCCTATCTGGACGAGTGCGAGAGGTGCAACAAGCGTACGTTGCATCTGGGTCCCGGATGGTGCATCATGTGCAACGCCACCCCGAATGAAGAGTTCTGCTGTTTCTGCGAAGAATGCGAGCTCGTCTTTCACCTTCCTCGTTTCGTGAATACTGACCGTGGCCAGGTCGTTAATATGCTGAAGGTTGAGAACATATGGTGCATGAAGTGCTCAGGGGTCGCAGGATCGTGGGAGAGGATGTTCGATGGTGATACATGAGCATCGACTGCTTGATATTCCGCAACGGGTGCGTTTTAGACGATTATATGAACAATTTATTTTATTTATATCTCTTGAGACTTGAATGTATTATAGCTCAACGAGAAGCTTGCCTCCACTGATTTCACCCTTGCGCATCCGGTCCAGACCTTTGTTAACGTTGTGTAGACCGTCCTCAATATCAATAATTCTGGGTGGGACGATCGCACGAGAAGCCAACAGCCGTTCTAGCCAGCTGGACAACGCCTCGCCGATTTCGGGTACCTCGTGGTACAGCTTAACAGGCATAGTATGGAAGATAACTCCCGGGGGCTGCTCGCCCTTGGGGAGACCACTCATGCCTACCAGGTGAGCTGGGATGGTAGGCTCGGTGGGGGGTGTGCTGGGAGGTGAGTTGACTTGGGCGGCTCGCTTGGCCTCGGGGCCCAGCGCGCGCAGGAGGAGCTCGGCAGTCTCGCGACCTCGGGTATCGATACCGAACCGTAGCTTTCCGTTGGTGTTGGCGCGGAGGATGGTAATTGCTCGCTCGGGGTCGTGGCTATCGACGAGAAGGTCTGGTCGGAGGACAGGGTTTTCGGAGATTCTCACTCCATGCTTGGCGTTATCAACTACCAGAGCAACTTTGAGTCCCACGAGACGAGCTAGCTGCACCGCAATGCTTGCTGATGTAGACGATCCGCCCCAGATTGCGATCCAGTCCCCGGCCTTGGCGCCCTCGCTAGGCAGGATACCCTGCAAGCACTCTCCCCTGATGTCTTCGGGTAGTGATTCCTCGGGGATGCTTCGAACAAGGTCGTGGATGTTAGGACCGCCAAAGGCCCCGGTAAAGTCGACGCCGAGGCAAATTCCCAGTGACAAGGATGCCGCAACGAAGGCGACGCCGAGAGTAGCTCCCTCGCTAACGGTGATCTCCTTTGGGATTCTCACGACATTGAAGTCTGAGGCTACTACGTATTGTTGGTATGTGGCTTTTCGGAGGTCTCGGTAATCGGTTGAAATAACAATAACCTGTTGGGTGTTAGATTGAGCAAATACCTAGCGTTTATGAATTTCATGACTGACCTTATCGCCGGCCTTGACCCTTGATTGTCGATTGGCGGCTTGCACTACTGTGCCAGTAGCCTCACGTCCTGAGATAAAAGGAAGCTCTGGAATACCAAATCCGTAATCGCTAAGATGATGATTAGAAATTGCTGACGATACATCGCTGACAAATGTCACCAAGGCTCAACTCACGGAGATTTCCAATCAATTGGGTTCAACCCAATGGTGCTCGTCCGCACCAACAGCTCATGATCGTGGTTTGTGGTCGGAAGCACATATCCATTGGTAACTTCGTACTGTTGCCTCACTCCGTGTAATAGGAGCACAGTTTGGGTATCTGGTAGTTGGATGGCGGGGTTCGAGTCGATCGACTGAACTGATTCGGCTCGGCTGGCCTGAAATGACTCGATTGATGGGAGTTCGACAGAACGAGGCACGTCGTCGAACTGAGAAGCTGGCTGGAACTCGGGGATTGATTCGGCGTCTGCTATCCGGAAATCGTTGACCGGCTCAGCAGTGAGCGGGACAAAAGAAGTGCCGAACCTCATTGTGGCTAAGATGTCTTTTTCGAACCAGGTTTCGTCGGTGGATGAGTTGAGCAGTCGCCTGAGTGTTTGGTGTAGTAACGGTTTGTCTGGTGGCCCTGAGGGTGAATTTTCTAATGATCTACAAGACAATGCAGTCGGAAAAAAAAGTGATGGATGAGGCTATAAGTTAATCGATATCGGTTACAACGGAACAGGGCTCGTTTTGTTTGATTCCATGCTTGGCCACGCGAGGAGTTAGCGGGCCTATAGCGGATTGCGTCATGCCTAGTACCGTCGAATCACGCTCGGGGTAGATATCCCATGCCCGCATTTAGAATGACGTGACTCGGGGAATTGTCGCATCTGTTGGTGTTGTTTTGCCGGTGTCGGGGTGAGATCGAGGGACCCCACAGGGGCGATGGTGTTATTTGGCCTATCTATCACCCAACGTGCGGTTGTGCTGAATGCACCCCAGCCTAGTGCATACCACATCGGCTTAGTTTTATCAATGATTGCAGCAATGTATTATCCTATTGGGTAATTCCGTGTCTGTGGCAAGTCCGTCTCTCGTCTAGAATGGGAGGTTTCCAGCTGGCGTCCAGCTAGAAAAACTTTTCAAAGAGGCGCAAAGGCTATGGATAAATCAGGAACCTCCAGGAACCTGTCAAAGAGAGGCTTGAACGGCTTCGAACCTAGAAAGAGCCCCCTTCATCCAGTTCTTACTGCCCGATCGGGCAAATGCCGTGAAGGATCAAGAGCAACGCGTTGCGATAAGAATATCTAGATAACTCCGCATGTGTTTGCGGGGTTCCTCCAGTCAATTCGACCATTCAAGGCTTTTGTGGGTTACCTCGGGTACCTATGGGTCAGTCTGCTGTGCGATGTCGATGGTGCAAACCCCCTACGCAGATGACGCCATCACCGGGCCGGAGGAGCAAGTCCCAAATTCTCTCAAAACGCATAACTGGATAACGGATAAGCAAAAATCGTGAGTGATGTTGATCGTTAAATACAGGACGAGCCTGAGTGTGAATGGATCGAATATTGTGTTGCTGATCTAGGACAGCTGCGACGATGTCTCACATATATCCGATATGCCTATTGACTGAAGATGGTAGCTCCTTGTCTTTCGACAATGGCATAACGGCGTATCGACTACCGTTTTGATAAATACTCTCGATTATCGACCCGCTGTTATCTCTTGAAACAAGAAATGCTGCATGATGCAGAACCCATCCCACCGAGCTCCGATTCTTATGGAACTCCACACCATAGTCTTTGCAGATCAGTTCAACGACATGGGTCTAAGTGAATTTAAGGTTATGGTATGTAATTCTCTATTGAAACCCTCGTGCACCCAGGTGAGTATAGTCAACTCCCTGTTCTGCCACACCGAGGAACGGCTCATCAACAATTTCTTTCGCCACATTATCTGGGCTTAAGTCACAAGCACGGGCACTCGTCCCCATTGAGACTTCCTAGTTGGACATTCAGACATACAGACCTAGCCTACCAATAATATGAATGTCTATTCTTCCTATGAAGCTATGTGCGTGGCGGCGGCTGGAACAAGTTCCCGTGTCACTCCTTTGGTTACTGCCCCCTACAGCTGCAGCTTTGGTTCAGATCAAAACCAGGCTGATTTAGGCTAGAGAGCGATTAATTTGTGAAATGATTCAAGATGGCCGATCAGTGTATACAGAGCGTGGGTAGTTATATATCCATCTGGAATTGAGAATAGTGGTTATGTCTGCTGATCGCAGACTTGATGTTCGGCTCTGTGCGGCCAGCAAAGACGAGACGCCTCAACTCCGAAAAAGCAGAATATGGCGGCAGAATCAAAAGGACAGCACGTGTAAATTCCTTGATGTGTTGCACAATAAAAGATCAATGGGTCGCAAGGTTAGGCAAGTGGGACGAAACTACTGTGAGGCCACACCGCGGATATCACAGGGACCCCTCAATGCACTTAGTCTATTGGTTCATACTTTACTACGAGATGAATTATGTATGTGGTTGTTTTAAATTTTGACTTGATTCAAGATTAATATAAATGCTACTAGTGACTAGTCTGTAAAGCTTTACAAGCGTTTACTTCAACAAGGGCTTCAGAATCTCAATGATATCCTGGTCCGTCTTGCCCTTAACACCAAGGAGCTCGTTATCGGTCTTCTCAAACTTTCCACCGCTCTTGGGGTCGAAAATAGCACGGAAGAGGTAAGGAGCAAAGGTCTCCATATCATACAGTCCCTTGGCGAGTCTCTCATCGGCCTTAGCAGTGAGATCATCCAGAGCAACAGGAATGGGCGCCCAAGACCTCTCGGGAGCAACCTGCTTGGCAAGAGCAAGAAGCTTGTTCTGGGTAGTAATGGTATCGTGGATATAGACGACGCGGTTCTTGGTCTCCTCCGGGTGGCTGACAATGCCGACAAGGGCATCGCCTACACTTGAAAGAGTGGTGGTGCTGAACTCGACGTCACCACCGTCAATGATGATAGGCTTCGACTGCGAGTGGTCGAGGATAAAGTTGTGCTCCAGTCCCCAGTCGAGGAAGGCGGCATTGTAAACAAAGGTGTAGGTCAAAGGAGTCGACTTGGACTTCTCGATGATGGCGTCCTGGATCTTGACCTTTTGGCCGAAAACGGGAAGCTGGCGAACGCTGGGGACGTCCAAGTTGGAGCCGAACTCTGAGGGGATGAAACGCTGAACACCAGTAGCGATGGCGGCGTCGACAAATGTCAATTGAGCCTCGATGGCGAGGGTTGTGAGGGTGGAGATGACGGCATCCTGGCCCTCGAGGGCGGACTTGAGAGACTCAAGCGAAGAATAGTCGACCTCGACAACATCGGTGCCTGCGGGGAATTCCGAGGCAGAGCCGGCGCGCTTGAGGACGCGAATGTTAAACTTTCCGGACTCGACGAACTTCTTGAAGACGACAGAGCCGAGAGCGCCAGAGGCACCGGCAATAACAACGTTCTTGATGCCAGACATATTGAATGTGTTGTAGATTATATTGAGTTGGTTTGGAATGGATGGATGATGTTTGATGGGTGTCTTGAAAGGTTGGGAAGTTGAGTGTGTTTATTGTGAGTTAAAGGGATTAATCTCAAGACTAGAGAAGGTAATTATATACTGATTCTTCATTACACATCACGCTCTGAAACTCAAATGGCGTTTGTAGTGCTGTCCTCACATACGAGATGCTCACCTAAGGTGAGTTGACAAATTTACCCAGTTTAAGCTCCCAGTTCATGCTGGGGAAGCTTCACGATGTGGGATAACGAGTGGGATGCCGAGTGGGATGGCGCGCGGGATGCGATCGACACCAAGCTAACCGTATTAGGGGCTTAGTCACTCAAATGGATCCTGAATCCATCTTTCGGGGGCCCCTGGGCATCCCACTCGGCTTATCCCACTCTGTCCCAGGCATCCCATTTATCCCACACCTCCGCCGGTACAGGCTCAACAACACCTGCGATTGCGAACTCTGGTCTCAGACACTACCAGGCCTGTTATGTGAAAGACCGGCCCTGACTACCACATTGTCCACTTTGATTCCATATGGATTGTTCATTTACTATCTGATTATCCCCACTGATTACCTGATTAAGCTTCTGTCACAACATCGAGTGGACTGTGCCCTTGGGATACCGATCTTCTTACTCCAGTAATCGCGATGCCTTCTGGAACCGATCTATCCCACGATCTATCCCACGATCTATCCCACCCGGCTACGGGAGCGGAAAAGGATCCATTCGCCCACAGGTTAGTCCATCCCAAATATCCCCCAGAATCCACTGTCATCGCCTATCAATCTGAAAGTGGGATTCCCGACGTAACAATCCCGAGCCTTGTCTAATCAATGTCTCAGCGCCCCTGGAGATCAATCCACCAGCCGACATGTGTGTCATTGTGGGAAGGCTTTCATTAGAAAAGAACATCTCAGGCGGCACCAAGCTACCCATGGCGAGCGGACCTTTGTTTGCACAATCTGCCAGCGCTCGTTTACTCGCAAGTCAGTATTTGTCATCCTGAGATGTGCCCTGCATTGTACTGACCCTTGGCCTGTCAGTGATTTATTACGACGCCATTTGACGCGTCATGACTTGACTTCAACACCAGATTCCCGACGTGGCAGGGCATGCGATGCTTGTCACGCAAATAAGACAAAATGTGACGGAGGCACTCAGTGTTCACTCTGTTCCAAACGAGGCATTAGCTGTACATATAAGCTTGTCTCTACGAACGGCCGTGCAAGCGGAAGCCCACCTGGGTCAAAGAACGATGCGTCATCCGTCACAGATCCCGCTTTGTTTTCTAGACCCTCGACAACAGAACGAGACATTAGAGAGGAGTCTCCAGCACCCGCCCCTGTGGGTGGATTGAGCCTCGAGCCGCACCAAATCCTGGGGGAGAATCATGCAGCTACTGGGCTAGCTCGGCTTGCTAATACCCTTGCATTGCGAGGTGCTTCTTTGGACGACCCATACCGGATTGCTGATGACGAGAAAGGCTGGTTTGATATGAGCACAGATGAGTACTTTGCTCACTTCCACGAGAGCTGGCCTATTATCCATGCACCCACATTCGATTCCGTGACACCTCCAATTGGTATCATCGCCACTGTGGCAATGATAGGATCATGGCTGAAGAACCCACACGATACTGAACGTGCAGCTCTTGAACTCCACAGGGTCCTGATGGAGAAATTCTTTGAGGAGCTGGTTAGTCATTCCTTCTACTTTGTCTAACATTATCTCACCGCTTTTTAGTCACAACCCGCACCTCGCGATTTGGACGAGAAGCCTTGGCAAACAGAGCTGTATCAAGCCGCAGTTCTGAACATCATCTTCGCATTTTATCACGGGGTATGTCGTCCCTAGCTCAATGCTGAGCGTTGTCATCTAACTTATGTGCTGCAGGGCGAGAAAGTCGTTGCGAAAGCAGTCCTGATCAAAGGAATATTGGTTGCAGTTCTAAGAGAGATTGAATTTTTTGTTTGTTCAAGCTCTGGATACCAGCAGCGGGCCCATTTCCCGGGTACCTTCCTGCCTTGGGTACAATCTATCCGCGAACGCTGGAAGAGGTAAGACCTATTTTTGAAATTCTTGATCGACATACCTAACCGGCCAATGATACAGAACGATTGTATCCTTATACAAAATTGATGCATACTTGTCGATTGCCCGATGGCAACCCCCGACAATTCATCGAGAAGAATTGGACGTCGCCCTTCCATCGACATTTGCACTCTGGAATGCCTACGGCCTCGACGTGTTCTTCAAGCGGTTAGCTCAAGAACCTGCTGACCGCACGAGTTATAAGCTGTCCGAAATCACAAATAATCCAAACTCACGAGGGAGATCGCTTTTACTGGTTGAAGACGTACACCTCGCTCTGTGCGGTTTACTACCAGGAATATGGAACCATTTGCAAATCAGTCGCCGTACTGGAAAGGTTGGACTGGATTCACTGAGATCCATGGCATGGCACCTCGAAACATGGAAAGCCGAGATGGAGAGGATTTCTCTCCAATGCAGTCAGAGTTTCCTCACCGATGAGACAGCAGGGCTTCCATTCGTGGCATACCTGGGAAGATTTGATGAGGACCCTGCGCGCGAAAGGCTTGCCGCAACGGTACACATCAAACGCCTCCTCTCCGATTCCCTAATGGTTTATCATATCCAAGGGATGCAGCTTTATGCTGACGTACGAACGATCAACGCTGTCGCGATGTACCTGGATACCCCAGCACCAAGTGATTCTACGATACCTCCGAGAATCCAAAATTATCAAGCCCAACTTCACGAATGGGCCATAACGCCGGAGAGCAGAAGAGCACTGCTTCATGCCATTGGAGTGCTCAGGATGCGGGAAGTCGGCTCCGATGGAAAGGCGCCCCCGGCTCATTATATCGAACCAATCGCACGGCTTGCTACTGCGATGAGCGCACTGGTGGTATGGGCGTGGATCATGTATGCCGAAGCCGAATGCAGCTGTATTCCGAGTCTGGACCACATCAACATTGGCGTCGACCCCCCGGACTTGCAGAGCACGACGCGACTTGAGAACTGGATTCATTCAGGTGGCACGGCCGGAGTACACGGGATCGCTTTCTGCAGATGCGTCGTGGATGGGTGGATGGCTCAATTTGCCTCAACTCTTCGGCAGGGCGGCCGCAAATGGGAACTGGGTGATGAAATCGCGCCCATGCTTCGAGGTTCGCAAAAGGTGTAATTTAAAACTCCCTGGTTGGAGTTCTACTATTGTATAACGTTGCATGAATTACATGTCGTCGTTGAGGTCATTGGGAATCCAAGCTCTATTCATTGGTCCGGATTGTGATAAGATAAAGATACAGCTCGGCGGCCGTCTATCTACATGATTAAGTCAACGTGAAGTCCGGAACCTTGATAGCAAGCAGCACAATCTTTGTCATTATGCTGCGCTATCTTGGTCCTGTGATAAGAGGGCGCCATCAAGCCTGCTCTCATTTTACATTCCATGTTAGGCCTAGCCTTCCCCACAACGCTTCTAGTCCGCAGGTCGTTGAGTCAGTCAGCCAGTGAATGGCAGAGATAACCCCGCTTCTAATCTTGGGGCTGCTGACCATGTGACGCTGCGAACTGCACTTCAACCTCCCTGTTACGATCAGATTCGATCATCTGCAACGCATGGGCCAAGAAAGCATTTCTCATATTAGGAAGGTCTGCACGGCCCTTGTGGATGTTTGATTCACTTGTAGCATCCCAGAAACCACAATTAAAAGGACCAGTGGATAAGAAGGGATTGTGGCGCATGCCATGCCGCCCAAGCGACGCCCCTATGTTCCAAAGACGAAAGGTTCGTACGCTGCCCACGAGTGCTTAGAATAGAGATCCTGACTGGCCAGGTTGCCACGAATGTTCACAGCGACGGATACACTGTGACCGCGCCGAGCCCCAGTGCAAGAAATGCACGCAGAAAGGGCTAAAATGTAGTGGCTTGGGTATCAGGCATCGCTTCAACGATGGGGTTGCAGCAAGAGGCAAGTGGGTCGGAAAGACCATGGAACGGGTCTACCGGGAGTAAGTCAACATATCTTTTTCCTTGGCTGGGGTAGCGATGCTTATCAATCCTCTTAGGAAAGAAGAAAAGCTCCTTGCTGGTGCTGCAGCGTCACCAAAGAGACCACAATGCGTCCCAAACACCTCGGTGACAGAGTCACTACAGACATTCCCCGAAGATCACACGGCATTCACACAGTCAGAATGGGAATTAGTCCTATCAACTGCCGCAGAATCCGGGTTCGAATTCTCTGATGACAAAGGCTCCACGTTGGAAAATGATGATTGGGGATTGATCTCATTGTCCAGTGCCATTCTCTTCCAACCAGTTCCAGACAACATCTCTCGAGGACAGCGAAATATGCTTCTGTATTGTAAGGTGTTTTTATCGGTATTCATTCTGCTATCGCTCACACTTCACAATCTAGTTTCCCAACACATAGCCATTGAGATGATTGCATTCGACGGTGTTCACAATGGCTGGCGTCACATGATTCTCCCGTTGGCTCAGATGGATGATCTTGTCATGAGCGCCGTCATCGCCACGGCTGCTGCCCATCAACGCCTTAGCGAACTATCCAACAACAAGCTGGACACCAACATGTACACGCTCTGGCATCCACAATCGGCCCAGTTGTACGCCCGCGCCATTCGAGGGCTACGAGAACGACAAGAATTTGTACATGGCGATCAGCTAGATAAGTACTCGATTTTAGTGACCATTCTGGTACTCTTGGCAGCAGTCATGGTGACGGGCTGTTCAGATTTTCCTGTTCTGTTCCGTATGCTAGAGTCGGCAGTTGACGCAATGGGCGGAAAGGACGGTCTTGGTGAGGGAGAGTTGACAGACTTCATAATGAGACAGGTTCACAAGTAAGTTGAAGGATATCACGGGAATGAGGATAAATGTGCACATTGCTAACGGTTTGAATCACAGAATGCGAGTCTATGCGGCACCACTTCTTTGCGAACAAACTGGCGTGGAGATAATCTCTTCCGAACGACAGACTGCTCAACTTCTCGACTGCTTAAATTATTCCACAGAACAGTACCCGGAACAAGCCTTGGTACTATCCGATGTATCAAATATGGTGGAGCAGGCGCGCGACATATATCTACGACAAGTCTTCCTTGACCCGCAATGCACTTCCTCCCTAGAGACGGCAGCAGGCATCAGTTCTATTCAGCGGGTTCAACGATTCAAGGAGTCCCTCGAAGCCGTTCCCCAAGGGTCCCCCGTCGAGAGTATCCTGATATGGGCCACCTTTGTAGCAGCCTCAGATTGCCTGTTGGAGGAGCACAAAGTGTTCTTCGAAGATGCTTTAATGCGGCAATTTATCCGCAATGGGTTTGGGAATGTCTTGAAAGCCGTGGAATTACTCCGGCAGATATGGAAAAGGAGGTCAGGGGAGAGATGGACATCGTTATTACCTGAGGCCAAGGTATTTGTGATGTAATCGTGACGGAGGGGATAAATTGTATGATATTTAATGTTTGGTAGGAAGAGGGGCTCCCATAGCTGAGATATAGTTCGTCTCACGATATCAAACCCCAGAATGGCAAGAGTTATGCACATCAGACCTGAAACCTTGTCTTAAAGTTGTCCACGATAGTTGCACCAAGCTCAGAAGCCAGAGAGACACTCATTATGACAGCCGGCAGCTCGTAGGATCAGTCATCAGTCGCATTGTGGAGACTAGGAGGTTCCGGTGCGTTTTTAGACCCAAATATTTGCGATTTCACTGACAAAGCTGGACCATAGCTGAAGGTCTTGAATATCAATAAATGAACCTATGGCTTCTGGGCCCAAACCACTTTCTGTTGGTAATACGGGTGCATTTTGCCCGCTCGAAGCTCGCGGCGGAGCAGAGAAATGTAGACTTCAATCTCCGGCTTCGTCCACCCTTCCACTGTGCTCGCCATGAAAAGCACATATCCCTCAATGTCCTGCTCAAGAGTTGCCTGAGCATACCTGCCAATCTCTTTGAGCTTTGGCTCCTTGGGCCATGCACCAATAGGCACCTAAGCCGCCAGGCCTTGTTAGCTACCTCGTAAGTGTAAATAAATCCGTATCGACAACTCACTTTAAAGTTACGCTCCTCGATATTAACAAATCCAGCCTCCTCAATGGACTTCTTCTGCACACCATCCTCCACAATAGTGAAGGATCGGCCAATCTTCTTGCCGCCTTCCACAAAGAACTTTCCCCACTGGTGCATCGCGCTCTTCTCATGAATAGTTCCGTCGTCGCAGTCCATTCTCGACAGCGCCTCGTTACTCTCCAGATAGCCGCCCGGTTTGAGGCATCTGTAGGCTTCTTTGAACAAATGTGGCCAGTCGACAATGCTACCAACCAGCCAGCGAATGTGAACGTAGTCTAGGGAGTTTGGAGCAAACGTCCATTCCTGGGTGCAGTCGTCGATTTGGCTAAACAAGTATTAGCATTTAGGCAGACAAGACATCATTTGAAGAAATGGCAATTATTCACAATTCCAAATTCGGTGGTACCCAACTGGGTTGGATAGGCGAAATGTCCGTCCCGATGACGTGGGCGCCAGCGTACTTGTCAGCAAAGTCACTATGATGTTAGGATCCTGGGCGTGTAGCTGAATATTTGGAAACCTACATTGCCCAAACACCTATCAAAATATCGATGTTGTTAGTTTCATGTCCTAGCTTGTGACTGGAAAATGTTACAATGCGCACCTGTGCCTGTTCCAATATCAACCGCTTTCTAGAATGGGAGTCAGTCAATCTATTATGATTGGTGCAATCGTAGATCGAGTTAATAGAACCTTAATGTCCTTAGAGATAGGCGCTAGATGGAGTTCGCCGTCCAGGACAAGCGTCAGAACATGGTGGCTATGGAGTTAGCAGCTCCTCTCGACTATAGAGATTCATGACAGCTCACTTAACATCCATGGACTCATTTTGGCGCTCATCATTCGTGCCCCTGCCATTTTCTTTAATGAATGCAGCTTAGAGATTTGTAGATGTGTCACAAACCAGTACTGAGCGTTGCCTATATCCCCGTGATATGTACGGCCCTGGATTGTTCTGTATTCGAGAATACTCGACGTGATTGACGCTGTTGATGAGGCACCATCGTCACCAAGCGAAGAATCTGCGTCATCTTCGGCTGCATCCTCTGCTGCGAGTTCCTGCAAAGCACTGTGGGTAAGACAATTTGGTAGAAATCGCGCATACCCGGGGTGTTACTGACTTCGGCCACCTGTGCCCAATGTTGTGGAGGGAGAATGCCAGCCTCGTTACTGGGTGCTACCGTTTGAGGCGGTGATCCTTGAGCAGTGGGCTGCTCAGCGGGAGGGGTAACTCTTGGATTGACGTCGGACATGTTGACAAATAATGCTCTATTACGCAAAAGAATAGGGATGAAGGAAACGATTCATATGATAACAAGGGGGCAGCAGGACAGTTTGAGCCACGTCGACTTTATGCAGGCTCTAACCGAGGTCGCTCCACGACATGGTTGTGTACGTAGTACCAGTCCAGGATTACTATTTTAGGTGTGTTGATCCGCTATGTAGCTACAGATGTATGCATGTTGTTCAAGCGATTGGTGATATAATCCCTGCACACTGGAACTAAACTAGCCTTCGGTTGTAATTGGATCGGTTATTCTACTCTATCTGCATCATCAAAGGATAGGCTAAATCTGAAATGGCGAACGGATCCTGTGGCTTGTTGCCAGGCATTAGGTCCTATTTAATAGAAAGCTGGCGAGTCTCAGTGGCCTATTGTGTTAAAAAAAAAAAACGATGCGTAATGTATTCCCCCCTCCCCTCCCCCAATATTGGAATCGGCTTTAATATTATGGCTGTATCCGATATTATTCGTGATACCCTGGAGTGGTGGCGTCACATATTGATAAACGACGCTTAAGAGACTGGAGAAATGATGATATGTCGGGAAGACTGAGGGTTAGAGTGTAATTAAAACTATACTAAGGAGAAAGTAAGGAAATATAGCACGTGGGAACACTTAATGGAACACTTCATCAAGTATCTATCTACAAACAAGGGATAAATAAACCAGAGCTTGTGCATAGTTGGTGCTGTAACCAAGATCAGGTAAGGTCCTACTTGAAATTATTAAAAGAAAACGTGCGCTCAGCCAAGAAGCGATTATGGCGCTGGAACCGTCTTCCGAACTTGAGAATCCACTAACAAGTTTGTCCAAGATCATCAATATTTAGTTCCACCATCTTCATGGCGCTAAGTGAGAGCCATCTCTCATGCTATCAAAAAGCCCCGTTGAAGTGAAGGCCTCAAGAATGCAACAACAGACAGCCTTGATTCATAATCGGTATTCCGATATGGTGTAGTGGACTATCATTCCGCGTTTTCATCCTGAAAATGTGCCGCGGCGACCGGGGTTCGATTCCCCGTATCGGAGGCGTTGCATTGCGCACTCTATCTTTTTGCTGGTAACAGCTCCCAACTCATAGGCTATTCAGGCGAATGAATGGGCCTTACCGGGGTCATCGACTAGGCTATATATGATGTTGTCAGTGCGCCGACAGGAAGGTACCGGAAGACAACGAGCAGGCAGATCGGCAAGTTCAAGAGGCGCTAGGTATATGAATGAGCCTCGATCTTACTGTTTGGTGTTCTAGCTTTTGCTCACAACTCACCCTGTTAGTTTATTATAACCAGATGAACCTGGATGCGCACTGGACAAAATCAACCATACCAAACAACACAAAGAAGGCATACGGTAGTGGTCTACAGAGACGAGACTTGCAATTTCCGAGTCTTAAGATCACAACCACACAACAGCCAAGCAAGCAATTGGCAATCCGAATGCTAGATGTGTGAAACAGGGATTTGTATTTGAAGCAGAAAATGGTAGTTGCTGCAAGGAACAAGTATCAAACATCCTTAACCAGATATTCATACATTCCATTCCTATCCCAACATGGAAGCCGGTCTAGTACTATCACCTAAACCACTCTTCTCTTCAAGTCTTCCTTCGCGTCCTGGATGGCTTGGATAAGATCCAGATTGGAAATAATCCCCATTCTCTCCTCGATCTCGTTCTCAATCTTCTTGAAGTCTTTTCCTACGCCGGCTGCTCGCCACTCGTAGCAATCCCCGATTCGTCTGCTACTCTGCACCAGCCACTGGGACCGCTCTCTGCGAGACTTGTCATATGCAGCAAATGCAGCCTCAAGGTCCTTGTGGCTTTGCACGCACTGGTCAGCAAGTAGTTCTGACATGACAGCACTATCTTCAATGCAGAAGCCAGCACCAGCACCATGATGCGGTGATGTGGCATGTGCAGCGTCTCCTGCTATGCTCAATCGTCCCTTATAAAAGGTCGGGACAGGATGGTCGCCAAGATCGAAAATAGCCCACTACATTGGTGTTAGTCATATCATACCCAAACAATGTATATAAATGTCAAGGCAGAGTGATTGTTGACATACCACGCTGAGCTCTTCCTCAGTCAGCTTCAAAAGCCCCAGCACAAGACTATTGTAGCCTGCAAAGTCACGGAGTGCTTCTTGTCGATGAGCAGATTTTGTCAATCTATCGCCGCCGTCCCATTCATCTGGTGTCGTGCGAAAGGCAACGATGTTCAACTTTTCGCCATGGTTGACGGGAAATGTCAAGACGTGACCATCAGGGCCCATCTAGCCGATGTCAGCATCATAATATGTGTAGAAGTAGGGTAATTCAGGTGTACTGACGTGCATGCATGCGTTTTGTGCTCTCTCTTCCCCGATAGCCTCGATCGCCTTATCCATTGGAACCAGGCCGCGATAGGCATATTTGTGGGAATATGTAGGTCGCGCAGATGGATGAGAAGCCCCTACAATGATCTGACGGACCGTCGACCTGATTCCATCACAACCGACCACGGCGTCGGCAGATGCGCTTGTTCCATCGGTAAACTTCATCACCTTCTTTCCTTGAGAATCTTCGCTGATATTTTCAATCTGTTTGCCAAACTGAACTTTGTTTGCGGGTAGGAGCTTGGTGAGCTCGTCTAGGAAATGCGCTCTGTGGACGCCGTTTTGCCCTAACGACGTATTGATAGAGAAAGACGCATCCTCATTCTCTACGGTGCCGTCAAGAAAGTCAAACCAGACCTTCCTCTTAGAAGCCCATCCGTTCCGCGTACAAACTTTCTCAAAAGCTTCGTGGATCCCCTGATGGCAGACTTCCATGGCTTGTACCGCATTGGGACTGAATGAGACACCGGCCCCGATCTCATGAAAATTCGATGCTCGCTCGTAGAGCGTACAGGGAACGTTGCGTTGATGCAGCCCGATTGCCAGACTCAACCCGGCAATTCCACCACCAATGATGGCGATCTCAAAGTTCTTCGGTGGTGCTGCTGCGCAGCCATTTGACGAGCCGTTTGCCATGTTGATTTGTGTTGATGAAAATGGGCGCAATGCACGTAATAGAGAATTGTTAATGAGCCACCAAAGCGAGACGTCTGGACTACTTTATATTCTGTCTTAATGGGTTGTGCGGAGTCCGTCTTCCATTCCTTCAGTGTCTCTCCTAGCTGGGGAAGTGACCCGGATCGCAAGGAAGCTTGATTCCGCACTTCGGGCCAATCCCAAGCCTTCAATAACCGTCATCGGCGTACGCCTTCGGATACCGGGTTTGGTAAAGCCTGTTCCCGACTCGGAGGCGCCGGTCGCACCCCATAACCGACATCTTTTTGACCCCGCCATGACATTTTCGCCGACTAACTACTTTCAACTTCCAATTCGTCGGTGCGGATCATCGGCAAGCGATGACCACGCGATGACGTCGGCCCGGGCTAGCCGGATATGACCTGGAGCTCACCTACAAGTGCATGCTCGAGAATATTAATCACGTGGCTTGATGTTAAGCTTGACTACTCTCCTTGGATAGTCCTATTTCTTCGAAGATTGTGTAGTCTAGCTTTGCTACCAATGGGCCAAAGTCACAGTCCACTCTGTTTTAGCTAGTAGTTGCGATGATTGATTATCAGGGACCCTCCAGTTCTGTGGGATCAATTGAAAGTGGCGCTTGGGGATGTTGATGTGTCATTTCCCGCATCTCCTTGCCTCAATAAGTAGAAAAATTCCCGAAGTCGATAATGAGCAAAAAGAACATGTCAGGAACATTCTCCATAGACACCTCGGCCCCGGCATTCGTTCCGGCATTTAGTCAACCCCACATCTAATCCCCGCATTCTATGCAATCGCCAGCCATACCTAGGACACTGTAAATTCGTTTAATGATTACCTGTATATGTGGTCATGGCACTATTTACCTACGTAGATTGATATTAGAATAGTAAAGAAAGTAATCAGCCAGTTTGTCTTTTTGACCAGAAGGAGGTTGATCGATGCATATAGATAATGCCAGATCTATCAGCGTTTCTTGTTCACAGTTTTCAGTGCTTCGTTCAGCATGACATTCAATTGGAGATTCACAATTGCGCATTTCCACGTAGGCAATTTCATTCCCCCCACAACAGATCACGCAATGCATTTCCAAATTTTAAATATGAGGAACAATACGCTTGAATCCGAGTCTCCCGATGTTAAAGGCAGAGTGGGAACAATGCGACTGTGCTTGACCGTCCAACATAAGTTCGAGCATCATTGCTACAGATCACGCGAATTGATTTTGTTAGTAACGGCTAAACCTATCCTCATCAACTTGGCGCATATTACCCATGTTCTAATATAGGGGGTTTGAGCCTTCCCACAACAACAGACAATTATTGTAAGGGAGCAACGTCCTTTACTGTAAACGAAAAGAGGTTAAGATACGGCTTTGTCCGAAGTGTTAAAAGATTTAATGTAAAGTGATATGGAGGGAGAAGTTGAAGTGATGTCATTTATGGTGTGTTGCACGCCATCCATTCCCCACAGTAACGACCAGTTAAAGGTACAAATGGAAAGTGATTTGAATGGCGACATAGTGGAAGGCCAATGATGAAGATAGGTGTTAATCTGAAATCTAGTGATAAGCATTTCCTGATTCGTAATGCCTCCACAGGAAGGCACCATGCAGTTCAGGCGCCCCCCATACTGCGATCTCGCGACGCGCAATTTATAGGCCTCAATGCCTGGAAGTAAAGAACCACAGGATTCCCCAAGTTATTTAAACTTTCTCTGATATAATTTTCAAGTTCCATTGGAATTTCGCCCAGAATTGAATATTGGCAGAGATCAAAATGGCAAGTCTTGAAGCTCACAAACACATTTCCCCCGACTCGGGGCGACCAACCACCATCCATCCCAATTTCAATCCAAAAATCAAGGCCTGGAGCCCCCCAGACCCTATCCGTGGAGAAATTGAACCACCGAAGGATCGAGCTTTCTTCGCGGACCCAGAAAAGAAGGCTCTCCTGTCCGTGGCAAAGAAGACTGATTTGACCGAGTCGATTGGTAGCGTCTTGGAAGGCGTGCAACTTTCCGAGCTCTCACCTACTCAGTTGGATGAGCTCGCACTACTAGTGAACGAGCGTGGTGTCGTCTTTTTCCGGGACCAAGACCTTGACACAGAAAAGCAAGTCAAACTTTTTGAGCACTATGGCATACTCGATAAACACCCGGCACAGAAGGATTTGCGACACTTTGTCATTAGCGGCAGTACTGTAGATCACAGAGAACTCGCAAGCTATACGCCATGGCCAAATGGTGATTTTCATGCCGATACATCATTTGAGATAAACCCACCATCTTATTCCCTTCTACGGATGGAAGAACACCCTGAGGTTGGCGGTGATACGGCATGGGTCTCAGGCTACGGACTCTACGATACATTGAGCGATCCCATGAAGAAGTTTGTTGATGGCCTTCATGCAGTACATACATCGAGGGTTTGTAATTTCCACAAAGGTGAACCGGAACCGTCATTGAGGCTAATTGTCCGCTATATAGTTACAATACGACACAATCATTGATCTGTGGGGGAAAGGCCCAAATCGACCCCCAATTGACACCCACCATCCAGCTATTAGAACGCATCCAGTTACTGGGTTGAAGGCGATCAATATTAACCCAGGGTTTGTAACGGGCTTTGCTGAACTTAAAAAGGTCGAATCAGGTAAGTTAAATGGGTCATGGTATTGATTTCAAGTTACTCATTCGTTGCAAAGACAAATTGTTGGATTTCTTTGCATACCACATCCATTCAGCAGACGATCACTACGTGAGGTGGAAATGGACTGTCGGTGCTGTTGCCATGTGGGATAATCGGTATGACCTCTCCATGACGTTTGTGAAGAGTATTCTAACTCTTCCATAAGATGTGTTCTCCACAGAGTGATTCCTGGGACGTACAAGGAACCTCGACGCGGTATCCGCACGACAGTGTTTGGGGAGAAACGTCAGTATATTCCCCTCCACATCAAGTGCATGATTCTAACTTCAGCTTAGCATATTTTGACTCGAACAGTGAGGGACGAGCTGAACGTGCTGCTAGGATTGAGAAACAGGCAGCCAGTGGAGAAAAAAGCCACTGAGGCCTGTGTGACCTGCAGTTCACTTCAATAGCATGATAACTATGTGAGATGAAATCAACTTTGAGAGGTCGTTTTTTGCCATGCTAGACAATGGCATCAGTGAAATAATGAGTCCGTAAATATTGATATGATTTAACATTTGATTAGTGAGATAAATCCAGTGGAAATCTCAATAGACTCTTGATTAATCCGTCACCTGTCATCTACACGCATAACCTTCGTGTCTCAACTCTCATCTTTGCCTTCAGTTCTTCAAGCGCCACCCTTCCAAATGAACTAGATTTGCCAATGACCTGATAGTCCTTCCCACCAATATTGTTCGTCTTATTTGGAGCAATAAACCAAACTCGTTTCAGGAAACTATGCTCGGCGCGCAGAAGAAGGGCCGGGATGACAACTGAGCAGTTATCAACATCCGGGCAAAGGAAGAGCAACAGGCCACTGGAATTATCGCCAGTTTCAACCCAGGCTGGCTTCCAAATTGTTCCAGGCTCCTGCACCATCCAAGCTCCCGTGAGACCATCAATTAGATGTAAAATAGGAACAAAGTCATCCCACTGGGATGGCACAAAAGCCTCTATATCCTGGGCGTCAGTGGCCATCAGGACTCCGAGCGCACTGGTAATATCCGGATCCATGTTCTCTGGGTCCTTCAACAGCCAGCTTGCCTCGAGCCATTCTATCCCAAATTCGTGGACGCACGCCAATAGCTCAGAGTAGAACTCCATTCGTGCCGACGACTCCAGTGGCGTACGCATAATGTCATCCGGAAATTCGGAACCTTTATCTGGAAACTCATCCACGAGTTCCACACATTTCTTGACTACAGTTTCAGCCCAGACCAGGTGCGGATGCTTCGCTCTGTGGACAATTTTTGTTGTGCCAAGCATGACCATATCGAGCTCCATGGCATCATCATGAAACGTCGGAGTTGTTTCCAGACACAAATGCTTTGACCAATTCACGTAGGGCTCAATAATGTCATTTGCTCGCGGCCAGCGCATCCAGGCAGCTTGCTGAAGACTTTTACCGCAAGTAGACAGGCAGGTTGGATCTTTGGCCGATAGTGCGAGATGGTAGATCGCGTATAGGCACTGCTCTTGTGTCATAGCAGACTCCTTCAGATACAGGCCGCATTGAAGCACATTCAGCACGATACTGAGCTTGTCCGATACTACACTTGCATCAAAGCCAAACACTTGGCTGAAAGTACGCATGTAGCTCGGTGTTACAAACTTGTTCTCATCGATAGGCATTTTTCTAGGGTTCAGCCTTCGCATTGTGTATGTGTAGAATCGAGCTAGTGATCGCCCGTGGGCGGTTTCAAAGGCGGCAAATTCCGGGATGGGAAAGAGGCTAGAGAAGGACTTTGCTAAGATGCCAAGATCAAGTAGAAACTCTGAGCTCATCTTGATTATCACTGACTGAGCCTGGTCATTGGGCTCAGCTGGGATAAAGAAGACTTGGTTAGTGCTCATGAGTAATTCGTGTCCACACCACGCGCGAGTGAACCACCTTGCCGAAAAGATTTTCCAGGTCAACTCAGTAAGGGTACGGCTCGTGCTGTGATCATCACGGTATTGCCAGCCAACGCCACGATTTATGATTTCCAGTACTGATTGCAACGCCAGTAGTTCAGTCTTGTTGATCGTGATATCCTCAATGACAACGGCCACCAGCCTCGCACGTTGATATATCACATCCATGGAGCCGATAGCCACGGCTTTTTCATCCGCATCAGTTTGGTTGATGCAAAGTTGGTCAATCCAGACTCCTTCGTGATCGGATCGTCTTTCATTGAGAATAATCTCGAAGATCTCCTGCGAGATTGGGATCTTGATTTTCGTTGCGGACCCGCTAGCTCGTTTTCTTGCTGTTGACCAGGTGGGGTTGTGCCAGCAGTAGCTCAAGGCGATGTAAGAATCAGCGAGGTCTAGACTCTGATGCTGCTGTCGCGTATCAATTCGTTTAACCAAGCGAAATGGCGCGTCGGAAACAGCGGTGTCCTTCAGTCCAAAGAGGCCCGCCACTTGAGCATTGTGAATTCCTTTGAGAAGAGCCTCGCCTCTTTGATGGACAGGAAGACCGAGAGAAGGAGCATTGGCGAGGATCTTGTCTTTAACGACTGGCGGTACTGTTATCACGGTGACTTCGCCATTGCATGCCTGCCCCATGACAAGTTCCGTTTTGCACCAGCATTCAGATCCGTAGATCCATTCGCCAGTGGGTGCGTCCCAGGGCATGTTTAGACATCAGTTGATCAAGTCGAGATCTAGGGCTTTGGTTTTTGTCACCACCCTGATGCCTATCGTAAAGCAAGACAAAATCCAGCACTGAGGGATTATTCACGAACTGAAAATAGCAGCCTCATTAGGCAGCAACGCAGGTACCTACTTTTAGATGTGGGGGCCGAGGAAAGCTCTGAGATATCCGCACTATTGGGGTCCGAGAACATCGCTCTTCTCGGGGCTTGGCGATATTTGTTCGAAACTGATTTGAGTGCCGCGCAACTATTCAATGTCATCATGAGACAGCGCCGCTACCACCCACCTATTGCCAGCTTTGTCAGCACTCCGTGTTGCAAAATGGCACCGTAATGTAACTGAGAACTGCATCTTTTTCACTTCTGTGATCCGATCAAGCCGTAATTCGATGGAGACGACTTTATACACCACTGATTCATCAAGGAACTCTATCCCAACCTCTACCACTATACCTATATCTATAACTTTCGTTATAGATGAATTGATGGCTTCCATGGTTTTAACTCTGGAAACAAGTTTTTCACTAGTTCACCATTCAGTATTATAGACGATACATCTAGTAAAGACAATCCTTCACTGTTCCCAGGCGAGAGCTTTGAAGATGGTTGGGTTTCTAATATCTGCGCCAATGTGTGTAGCTCCGACATATATGCACCCTCTAATCGCCGCTATGCAGCTGGACGTGTTGTGTCCTCAGCTTCTAGAGTAGGAAGTGCAGGTGATCCATACTGTCTCTTCTGGTGTAGAAACTCAATGAGAAGGTCCTGTCCACTAAGCTCGATCAGTCAAAGAGTTAGATCAGTAGCGTGAAAAGGCAAAAATGCGTCCTTGGTAAACGTGTTATTAAAGAAATGTGCTGTACTGTTTGAATCCATCGTTGGGAATCAATAGCAGACGCAAGTAGTGCTAGGGTGGATCTTGTCTCATTGCTGAGCTTTTGAAAATTTTGGTCGTTTTATGGTCATACAGACTCACACAATGGATGATTAATCCGAGAACACATAGCTCGACAGAGAGTTCCATGCCGTGATCTGAGGGCTCTTGAATGTCAGACTGTAGGTATGGTGACGACAAAGGCTCTATTCGCGGGTTGTAACAGGGTAGCCGAGGAAGAAGAACTGGCCATGGTATCAATTCACTGTTGAGGGCCGGGTAGCTAGCAGAAACATCAGGGCAATGTCGTCGAGAAAAGGATGCTAAGTCTGATGACAGGTTGCTATCCATCCAACAGCGAGGCCATATAGGTCTCAAAGCAAGATAAAAAAGACTACGTCCTTTTATCGTACTCTGTTGCCGTTTCGGTAGCAGTGGGGAGGATTTGGAAGCACAGAAGTAGTAGTAGAAAGTTTGAGACTGATTGTAGTTGGTATGAACAGAGTAGGTATTTGTGTTGATAATGACAAAATATGTACATGCGATCCTGTTACCGCCCCCCCCCCAAAAAAAATCAAAAAGATAAAGCAGACCGGTGCGTTAGGGAGCACTACCCATGGCCAAGACGCGATCTAAACTTGCTCGATCTTGCCCGTCTTTACATCATATATATAGCCCGTGATCGGCACGTTCAGGACTAGGGGACTTTTCTTCAATAGCTGAACATCATCGAGAACACTTTGTCTCAAGTCGGAGAAAGGCAGGAACGACATGTGGTCCACGTCCTCGTTGAGTTCCTTGCGGACCTTTGTTCGGAATTCCGAGTCGGAGAATTTCTGCATTCCACATCCAGTCTGCGACGGGTTTAGTTTGAGGGAGTAAGTACTTGAATTGAATTACTTACGTGGTGCAGGACAATGATTTCGCGTGTTCCAAGCATTTGTTGGGAAATCAAGATCGATCTCATCGCCTCAACGGCACGGCCGCCGGCCTATCCGCGCGCAGTTAGCAAATGAGCTCTCCCAAGGTTGCACGCAGGCGAGATTCGTAATACTTACGTTCCGGATCACGTGGGCGTCTCCGAGCTCGAGCCCCAGCGCCTTAGCGGGATCTAATCTGGAGTCCATGCATGTCACGACTAGCACCTTGCTGGGTCCTACTCAGCCCTTGATCCCGGGAGATATAAAAGGTTAAGATTCAAGAAGGCATACCGGCTCGGCGGCGAGGGCAAATCGGCCGCCGTGAAGTGCTCCGCATACTGGTGGTTCGCCGCTTCGAGTTCGGGGGCAACGGAGACGAAGGCGGTCATGGCAGAGTGAGTCCAATGAATGTGATCTATCAATCGCTGCTGAAGGTTGGGCATCGCTCCCTGCGTACCGCCCGGGGTTCTTATTCTTTATCCAGCCTGGCCACCCTCAACGGAATCAAGACCTCAAACGATGTCATCTGTGGCGTTCCGCTTATCCGGGTGTGCCAGACCCTGTCAAATGAGCGCACGGCGACGTCCGATGGCAGCCATAACCCCTCACCATATCGGGATCCTCGCGGTTGACCATTGGCCGGCACCGGGTATATGCGCAATGTGGTGCAGTGTGATCATCCCAGATCATGCCATGGAACACCTGCCACACTCAGTTGCGGGTCTAGACCAAGCGCCGGTAACAGCCACCGAGACGTGTATAATTGACAGCTGCACCGCATCGCGCGATGGACTTCGGCGACAGCCTTGTCCCGACCATCCGCGCGACTAAAGAGGGAGGTGAAAGTGTTGAGATACATATGTCCCGGACGTCCGCCGCGGGATGTCGCATCGTCACATCGTCACATTGGCGAGCGCCACCACCTATCGCGCCCTGTAATGTCCTGCCATGTCCTGTCCTGTCCAGTCGTGCCGTGGTCTGTCCTGGCGTGCCCATAGGACGGCCCGGCCGGCCAGCCTCATCATCCCGCGTTTCAAAATCAGAACCGGCTACTACCCGGCATCTCGGTGACGCGGAGACAGCAGCCCAGCCGTGCATGCGGATCTTGGCGTCCGGGGAAGTTTACATTAGTGTGCAAACCGAAAATCTAGCCGCTTGTTCCCCTCATCTGCTGTTGTATCGAGATAATGCTCTCGCTGCTGGGCCGACATGGCGCTCCATTTCTGCTCCCTAACCTTGTTGCGCCACATATAGTACGCCTTGACCAGCATATATAGGGCGATATTGATGCACGCGATGCTGATGAGTTTCCGGTTGCCTCGTCGGTACCGGGGCTTGTCATCGGCCCGGTAGATGTTTGACGCCATGATGCCGGCGGTCTGCACGCACATGTTGTACATAGCGGCGGAAACCGTCCGTAGCCGAACAGCATTCGAGTTCCGGGAGTTCCAGCTGACCTGGATGGCGTGGGCTATCGCTGCAATTAGTGATCAGGTTTGATTGACGACTGAAACGTGGCTTACGAGAGGGGTACGCAAGCAGGAGCGTCAGCATCCCCCATGCAACCCACCGGTTGATCTGAGTAATGTCCACAGCATACAGGAATACGAGAAACGGGAGCGCCCATATCTGAGATATCATTGCAACCAGAGATCGCTCGTCCAGCAGCTCGGAGAGGTGAGTGATACCCATGATTGTGCACATGGTCAAGCACATGGTCGGGACAGTCAGCAGGTTCGTGATGACGGTGCTAAATCCAAGGTCGCGGAGGAGGAGCGTGAGATATTGCTTCGGAGGGACGACGGGCTGCTCCCAGAAAAGTCCCAGGATATAGAGCGGCCAGAGATCGTAGTCGAGAAGACTCTGGATCAATAGCTTCGGGGTGATGGGCTGTCGGTTGTGCATGTCGCCTTTGCTTGGGTCATCTCGGATGACCCGGTTGACCATAATCACTTCTTCCCTAGTAGATGTCAGTGCTTATCTAAAGCAAACAGCGGCACGGTTCTCAGTTACCTTTCGCTAAACCATCCCTTCTCTCCCCGAAACCAGTTCGCGGTCTGAGTTGGTGATGGCGGCATGAAGCCGAAGGCAAGCAAGCCCACGGAAAAGGTCAACCCCCCCTAGGCTCCAACATTAGCTACGAACATGAGTAAAGTGCTTTCATGTCTGTCACTTACCTCGATCAAGAACAGCCATCGCCATCCTTCCAAGCCGGCCAGGCCGCGGAGTTGCAGGAGACCCGCAGCCAGGAACCCGGCGATGATGTCGGAGAAGGACATCGCCGCCCAGAAAACGGCAAGACGAATCGACAGCTCATGGGACTTATAGAAGTAGCTGAGGTACAGGATTATCTATCCATGATAAGCTTTTACCCGTATCGTGGCGGCAAGGTTCTCAACATACGTCGGGAATGAAGCCACCCTCACAGATGGCCAATAAGACGCGTGTGATCAAGAAGGTGGTCTTGTCTTTCAACCAAAATTGGCTGATCGACACCACACTCCAGAGGCACATTTGCATAGGAATCCATCGATCCGGGCCGACCCATTTACTCAGCACTTGCGATGGTAATTCAGCACATAGGAACGCCAACTTGAAGACCGTGTTTCCCAGATTATAGTCTGGAACATACTATTAGTGAGCGAACACGTGCATAAAATCCAAGGGTACTACCGTCGGTATCAAGGCCTAGGTCGGATAAAAAGTTGTCTGAGAGGGCCTGGGTGAGGTTCGCTCGGTCGAGTTGCAGAGCCATAAACGTTATGCAAGCGAACACCATAATTCGAATATCAATCTTCCTGACGATTTTGTATTCCTCATTCCAGGTCCACCGAGCCGAGGGGTCAAAGCGATGAATATTCTCCCAGTCGGGCCGCGGTTCATATCTCTTAGCAAGGACGGGGTCATCGAAGACAGACTCCTGCGTTGCGATCGCGTCACCATCAAACCCTTGGGCCTTCTGCCACCAGAATAGTTTCTCATTCAGCGGTGGTTGGCCTAGAGGAGGCGTTCCAGGGATACTTCTGGTTGACGCGGACGCCGCCTTTTGCTCACCGGCCAGGAGCGGGATCTCATCCTCGTTGGTCGGTGTCCGAAACCGGCTGCCCGAGGGGTTTGTGTTTTCTCCATCGGCCTCGTTTAGGGAGTTACGGCTAACCTTTTGCCACGAAGAGAATAAATATGCCATGGCTGCGTCAAACAATACAATAATATCTCATGCGATACTCGATTGCCAGTCTAGAGCTAGAAACAAGGAGATCCGGGAGACCAAAGGAAACGGGGACGCCTAGAGTAACCCCCAGCTGCCTCAAGCACGACATTTCGCCCTTGTTTAAGCTTTGATCACACACTCACAGCCCCATCCCTCAGCTTATTGAGTGCAACCGGCGTCCAGACATCATTGGGCAGGACACTGCGATAAAGCCTTAGTCACCGCTCACAGCACTCATCACGCTGGAAAACAAGCCCTGGGTACTGGAAACATTAGGGATAACGCGAAACAGGAAAACACTATGATTGGTAGGGGGCATCCTGTTTTGAGACAATGGCTTATTTTCAGTGGTTCTAGATGTCGCGATGTGCTCGTGATAGTGGACGCTGATGACGTCTTGTAGTTCGTGACGCCTGTCAGCATTCTTATCGCCAAAGCACGCAATCGCCGTCGGGTCACATGAATAGAACAGTGCCCCCAAAATAGTCTACTCTATCAACTCGTCTAGGAGAAAAAATGTGGATGGGTCATGCTCTGGCTACTACGAAAGTAGTCTGCCGTAAGAAATAGTTTATCCGGATGCCTGGCGCGGATTGGCGATCAGGTTTGATTTAGGCTGCATCACAGAGCAAATCATACGAAGTAGACAACAAAGCGAGCTGACTTCAGCAGACTTCACGGGCCAACTACGTCGTCCGATGCAAATACCCGGATAGTCGAACCCTGATGATTCAGCTCACGAGATAATACCAGTACGAGAGTGTTGGAAATTATGTCGCACATTTCAAAATGGTTGAAGCGGTCAAATTAATTGTTCGCTCGGCAGCGGAACTCGAGGTTCTCATACTACCTATGAATTAATCTATACATAATAATACATCGACGATATCTAACAGTCAAGGATTTAATCCAATTTTTGGCCCGCATCTAGGCAAGGAACAGGCAGGACCCCGAGACTTTCGCAATCCCAGTCCTCAGAATCGCCATAGATCCAGAAGTCGATGCAGCCGTTGGGGCTGTTCCACACATACGGACGCTGGCCGTACTTGTCATCCGTGGTATCGACATTGCAGTTGTTAACGGCGCTCTTAAAGCGGGCCTCACAGTCAGACTGGGCCACCTCGGGGATGTAAGCGCCGTCGGCAGGCTCGTTGCATCCTTGCAGGCCGGTAGTGGTCCACTGGGTGATGAGCTGGAGGGTCACGCCGTCCATCTTATACGTCTTGAAGATGGGCTGGGCGGCGGTAGGAAGAACGATTTCGTGGCCGCAGAAGTCGGTGATGGCCTCTTCCGCCTGGCTGAGGCTGAACTTGCTGTAGACGGTGGAGTCGGCGCAGTTATTGACCTCTGCAGGTGCCGTAGGCTCGGGCTCGGGCTCTACGACCTCGAGCTGGACGGTATCCATAGTATACTTGCCACAGCCTAGATCAATCTCCGACTGGCCGGTGAATAGATGGCTGTTGTACTGGCCTGGGGATATAGTCAATAACGGCTCGAGTGATGGGGCGACGGGGCAGTTCTTACAAGTACTTATCATGTTTGCATAGATCTCGGTGCAAGTCTTTGAGCATTCTCCATCCTTCTTTGCAAAGTTGAATTTGATATCGGCATCCAGCGTCTGGGTCGGGTCCAAGTCGCCACCACCAAGCTGAAGCTCGACATCGGCGTCAAAGGCGATATCACTGCCCTCGCAGAACTTCTTTGCCAGATCATTCGCACTGCTAGGATCCATGCCAGCCGAATCATCTGCATGTCTTGCGCAAGTAGGACTGGCCTCGACGGCGTGGGTCATTCGGCGCTCCTCGTACTTCTGTTCCTGCCATACACGCCACATGGTGTCCGGAGGGTCCGAGTACTCGCCAGTCTCCCAGTTCTCTTGGAAGTCATCGTACTCAATGAACATGATTCCACGGGCTGTCCTCCTTCTAGCGTCGATCTCAGCATCGGATTCTTCAGCTGGCGGCTTCACATAAGTCTTAATAATGACGTCAACGCCCGGGAATGGTGCCCCGTCGCCCGTCAAAATCTTGATAAGTTCTTCAACACGCGAATTGTACTTGAAAGTGGGGTTCTCGAAGGAAGTCTCCGGCATCCGGGGCGTGGAGACGAAGATCTGGACATTAGAGTCGGAGGTAAGGGTGCCACCCTCACCAGTGTATCTTCCAGGAGGAGTGAACCTGTCGGAAATGGTAGTTCCCTCGGCATCTCGGAGTTGGTTCATCATCCCGTCCCACAGCTCCTTGCGACCATTGTTGGCCGCGTCATCAGCCGGTTTGGTCTCATCGTAGAAGAAACCGGGTTCCATCTGAATTGGTGTTAGTTAATTATCCAATTATTTATTTCGGCAGAATGGTTTCACTTACGAAGTGAGCAAGCCAACCACCCTTATCAGAGGCAATAGTAACTCCAGTACATCTATGATCAAGTTAGTAATCGGATTCGCATATTTGCAATCATGTTATCTTACCCAACCAGACCCTCAACAGCAAGGCCAAATGGATTTTCTCCCCAGGTGCCGTCAATGGAAACAACGTTGGTGGTGATGGTGTTCCAGTCTAAGTTGGTGGCACCTTCACTGATCTGCCTGAGGATATAGCCGTCTTTCTTTGTGTCTGAATCATACTTGGTCTGATCCATGTTATCCAGCCGTTTCAAGACAATCCCTCGTTCCTGGCGCAGCTGGGGAGTCAATGTTGGCTCCGCCCATCGCTTCGCGACGCACTTGGTGCAATCGACATCGCAAATGAGCTCAGAGACACTGGTAGAAGTCACCGTGGTCACAGTTGTGACTTCAGTCGTAGCCTGGGCATCACACTGAGTGATAGTTACGCAATCCTGAGTGGTCACTGTTTGGACTGTCGAAGTATCCTCATCTCCACTCTTGTAGAACGAAGTAGAAAGGTAGACTGTCTGAGTACAGCTCTCAACACCGGTTTCCGCACAGCTAGTTGTAGTTGTGGTGGGCTCCTCTGTCGAAGAAACCTCGTCTGTTTCTGTGGGCTCGCTGGTCTCCTCCTCCTTCTCCTTCTCAAGCTCTTCAGAAATCTCCTTGAGCGTGTCCGTGAGAGTGATAATAATATCAATGGGAGGTTCAGGAAGCTTGACATTTTCAACCAGGTTTTCCACAATCTTAGTGGCACAACCAATCAGCTTAGCAGCATCGTCGAGGACATCTAAGATGCCCGAGATGAGACTCCTCTTTGTCAGAGCCGTTTCACCACAGGGCGAAGGGATCTCAGGCTTGATATCAAAGTTGGCCCACAGGATCAAAATATCGTCGCGAGTTTCCTCGGACTTTCGAATATATTCATCCTTCTTCTCTTGGTCTTGGAGCATGTCTCGGTTGGACCAAAGAGCAAAGAGAATGGGGCCAGCATCGATAGCGTCGTCAGTGGCCTCGGGGCCGCTCACAGTAGTCGTGGGAGGGTCAAAATCTGGGAAGCCAGTGGTTCCATTGGCTTCTTCCGTTGTCGTGGCGCCATCATCAGCAGTGGTGGTCTCCTCGGCAGTGGTGTCCTGGGCGGTGGTGGTATCCTGGGCTGTAGTGGTATCTTGGGCAGTAGTGGTATCTTGAGCAGTGGTTGTCTCTTGAGCAGTGGTGGTCTCTGGAGCAGTGGTGGTCTCTCCTGGATTAGTATCTTGAGCAGTAGTTATATCCTGCGCAGTAGTGGTATCCTGCGCGGTCGTGGTCTGGCCCGCAGTAGTATCTTGAGCAGTGGTGGTATCCTGCGCGGTAGTAGTCTGACCAGGGGTAGTATCTTGAGCAGTAGTGGTATCCTGCGCGATAGTGGTATCGCCGGGAGTAGTCTCCTGCGCGGTTGTTGTTTCGCCAATAGTAGTCTCCCCTGGAGTAGTATCTTGGGCAATCGTGGTCTCCCCTGGGGTAGTATCTTGTGCAATCGTGGTCTCTCCAGCCGTCGTGGTATCCTCGGTGGTAGTAGGAGCCGCTGGTGTAGTAGAGTCCTGGACAATATCGGTGTACGTAGATGAGATCACGGGAGTGGCCGATGTCGGCTCTTCAAGAGCTGGGGTGGTAGTGGGAGTGCCGGGCTGCTCAACAATATCGGTATTTGTGCTGGAGATTATTGGAGCAAGTGTCGTGGGGGTTGTCTGAACCTCAACGAAAGTTTCTGTAGGAGTATCGATCGCCGGAGTGACGGCGAGGACTTGCTCGGCAGGGCAAAGCGTCGCAGACGCACCCTCCGGCAGAGGGTAAGGGACATCAGTGGTAGGAAGAGCCGGGACTTCTAGAGTCACCGGCTCAGAGGCCACCCACACATATCCGAAAGGATAAATGGTCTCAGTCTCAGAGATGGTCGTGGGTGTTGGCAGGGTCCAGAGCGCTGTGTCTGCGACCTGAGATGGGGTGAATGTTACATCTCCCTGTGCGCCGGGCACCACTAGACTGGCAGCAGTAGACACATCTGGGTTTCCACATAGCTCTTGCTGCCGGCGATGCAATCCCCACAGGGGACTGGCCTGCGCAGAAGCGGCAAGGGACAAAAGAACGAAAGGTAGGAGAGCCATCTTGTTGGGCGATGTTCCAGCGCGCTGTGTGATTGCCAAGATGGTTACGAACCAACAGTCAGGAGTTCCGAAGAGGTGGGAGCCGCTCAACTTAAGCTCGACGTCTTCTGAGTGTCAAATGGCTAAAACACATTATGAAAGCTACTGCACAGCCCCTAAACTCAGCGTCTCCATGGTTTTCGGTCGTCCACTGTATCCTTGATCAAATCCTTCGAGGCGCTGCCTTGTTTCCTGCTGATTACAGGACAAATACAGCCATTGAATGCTCGTAAATTCAAGCCACCAACAAATAGGATGGGGCTGTAGGATTGGTCGCAGGGAACGCTTGGTGATTTCTCGTCCGGAATACGGAACTTCGGGGGAGACGAAACCAGATGTTACATGGCTTGTCGGCTGTGTGGGCACCAAGATGAAAAGCCAAGGCATTAAAGTGGGCGCATATAGCCTGTGTGGGCTGTTGATTGATCGTCCCTACGATTGAGGCTTGATTGAGAGTTGCATCTTGGCCTCCTGGTTCATTTCCCTTCCCCATAGAAAATGCATGAGCCAACAGGGGCCTCCACGCCTTAGACTGCACAGGCATCATCATGACCTTATCACACTGCGATGCAGGCTGTGTAAAGCTCGAGCGTGTTAGAATGCAAGGGCCCGGGCGCTTAATTACAAGCTTACTGACTTTGTTTCCGTGGCGCCTAGGGCTGACCTGGGCGTGTAAATTTGTTACAGGGGCTGTTTCGGCCAGACGCATTACCCCGTAATCTTAGACCCTGTCAGCCTGAA
The DNA here is from genome assembly GCA_014621425.1 of Cylindrodendrum hubeiense. Taxonomy (NCBI): domain Eukaryota; kingdom Fungi; phylum Ascomycota; class Sordariomycetes; order Hypocreales; family Nectriaceae; genus Cylindrodendrum; species Cylindrodendrum hubeiense. The sequence continues at coordinate 38,884 of JAANBB010000282.1, forward strand.
AGAGAAGGATTCCTCTGCATATTGTCGATCTTCCTTCCGTACCTGCCTTCATCTTTCGACGGCTCTAAATGTCTCCGAGAGTGCCGATCCGAACGACAGTCGCGTGACGTCGTTGCTCATAAGTCTGGCCATTGAATACTGTGCAACACACAAACTCCGCCCACGCGCATTCGGCCTGCCTTCTCTGGAATACAAACAAATCCTTCTCGTATTGGATTTCCAAAGTCAGCTCATATTTTGCAAAGCACTTAATCGCCCCAAATCATCCCCTCCGGTTTTTCCTGTTGTGTTTTATCACGTCAACATGACCACTCAACGCTCATCGGCACGTCCGCGGCACCCGCGCGACGTACTTGATGAAGCCATTGAAAACGATTCCATCACACAGCTTACAGAGGCACTGGACCTCGCCAAGTCAAACCCCATCCGGAACACCCCCTACGACAAGTTTTTAGCCTCGGCTCTATCCTCTTGCGTGCAAGATGGCAGGATCGATTTGGTGGGACACCTTCTAGAGCAGGAGTCTGCGTCTATGACGTTTCTCTCGCCCCCCATTGTCTGGACCAAGTTCTCAATTCCTCTTCTTGAACTACTCATTGCTCATGGCTGGGATATCAATCGCTCTGCAGAATCTGGTGCAAGAACCCGCCGCCAACGAATAATCGATTTGGCTTGTGGCGACGAGACCTTCGTCAGATGGCTAGTCGACCATGGTGCCCAAGTTGATGGTGGCGAGGATGAATATGAGGTTTATCCTGAACCGGCCCCACTGTTGGAGACTTGTGCAGTTCGAGGATCTGTCTCCACATTCCTGTTCCTTCAGGCCAGGGGAGCCCGGTTGGGCAAAAGGACTCTGCACCGTGCCGCAGAGGAAGCCGCAGCCGCAAGGGCTGATCCCAGTATCACGTACGACAGTGCGTCCGTTGAATCGGACCCGAACGGCGCCGAGGCAGCACTTGTCAAGCGTAGGCAAGGGAGATCCGAGATGCTTCGCTTCCTAGTCGAGAACCTCAAGTTGGATATCAATGCTATGGATACTGAGGTACAACGGCCATTCCATTGGGGCACTCCTCTGTGTTATGTGGCGACGAAGCCGAATGGCGAGGCGGTGGGTAAGTGGCTATTGGAGAAGGGGGCTGATCCCAGCATCAAGAACACGGAGGGAGCGGATGCCGAATATGTGGCCAAGGATCACGATTGCGACAAGATTGTGGCATTATTGAAGGATTGGAAGACGGCGCATGGGCTGGATGGTGGTAAATGATCTCATAATATACGTTAATCTGATGATCGATTCAACTCATCGCTTATACCAAATGGTGAAAAGTTATGAGATAGCGAATTCTTGCTTACCCTCCACTTCGATACCATTATTCTTAACTTAGTTAGAAGGATGCTCAAAATTACATTACACAACTTAACTACTCCCCACTGTAACAGGATGCCACCTAAGCCCTGGTCCCAGGCCCTAGCTTCAAGTTCAGTGCGCAGTCTAGGGTAGTTCAAGGTCAAGTTGAACTTCGTCCGCCGACAAGTCCCGTGACCGCCAAGCTGTGCGACAATGAAGAGACGAGCTGTATCGCAATGACAACTTGCATAGCAAATAAAGAAGGAAGGAAATGGCGGTCAAGGGCCGGAATAGCTGTGGGAAATAGAGGCCGGACCAGGGGGCTCCTCAGCTAAATCTTTATCCCGTTCTTGCGACATTCCAGAGACCCTAAGTGCTGTCAGCTACCGTGATCCCAGACCGAAAGCCTGTTCATAGGCAAGGCGAAGAGCACAGTCAGAGCAGTGAGAAAATTATAACCGACAAGCATAAAGCACGAGGACATCATGAGACATTCGAGGACAGGGTATATTGGTCTAAAACAGTGATATGACCAGCCGTTGGTGCACGCTTTCCTACTCCAGTTCGCCAACAACATTCTTTAATTTCAACGCTCACCGCCGACCGCTATGCTACCCAAACACAAGACGCACCCGAACTAACAGTTCTCTTGGCTCTCGCCACCCAACCATTTCCCCCGTGGTAAACCAATCCAGCTTGGTATACCTCATCCATGATTTTTGTCCTCCAGTTTGATCCATTTCCGGGTATTTTATGGTCTCAACGATATACTCCTCTCGGGTATGACCTCGAGTTTGGATTTTGTTGTGGGGAATTCGAAGGTGGCATCCACTGGGTGTATTCCGGAGGTGGGTTATGAGTTGTCCTGGGAGGATGCACTGTGTTGTCCTTTGGAATATGCGCCATAGATGGCTCGGAAAGATTGACTTGACGCCAATCTTTAGACCCCAATGGATTGGGCTCGTTTTGGCCTTGGGGTTTGCGAGACTTTTTGTGTCGCACGCAAAGGACTATGCCAAGAATGATAACAGTAAGACCAACTAACTTGCGTGTTAATGTCTATCTCGCGGATCTGAATCGGAAAGAACTCACCGAAAACTCCGAACGCGATACCAATATCTGTAATTCTACTCAAGGTAGGAGCAGATAAGATACCGTCTTCTGACGTGCTACCTGTAGCAGTGCTTCTGGGGACTTCCGTTGTCACACTTGTCGCTGCTTGGGCGGACTGGCGAGGAGTGATGGCGGTAAACAATGTCGTTCCTGGATTCGCAGAAATGACACGTGACACCTGAAGATTTAAGAGTTGACTGTAGAGACTGTCCAAAGATGATAGGGCATCTGAGGCATCAGTTGTCGTCGGAAATGCATTGAAGGTCGTCGGTGCAGGTGGTACGTCGTTGACGGGATCACCAAAATGTGGTGGCACCAAGGTCTGGAATCCTCCGGCTGGACTCATTTTCAGAATTCGCGTTGAGTTTCAATCCAATGTAACACAAGGGCCCCGGATAATAAGTAGAAAGGCGGATATTCCTGATCGTTCACAGGGTGGTAAGTTCGTAAATCGTAATGGTTGCGGCCTTGAATCACGAGCCGGCTCGAAGACCAAAAAAACGCGAGAGATTAAAAATAAAGAAGGACGTAGTTTCAAAAAGAGCGAAATGAAGAACAGAGAGAAATGCAATTTTTCCCACCCGGGTGCATCTTGAGGTCTTTCTTTACGCGGCCAGGCGTTGTGTTCTCACGCCGCGAAACCGGATCGCGTCGGATGTGAGGCTGGTGAGACGCCTTGGGCGAAGATCACACCCCAGGGGCTCGCAAACGACAGCTCCGACGCAGTTGCACGACGCCAGCTGCAGCAGTCTCAGTTTCAGCACGCGCGAATCAGGGCCAACGTCAACATGAAAAAAAGCAGGTCCTGCAGCCGACCTGGCCGGAATTGGTAAATTTAGAAGATCTGACACCTGTCGCTGCGGTGTGCAAACGCCGGGACCATGCGCGCACGATCTCCCGCGTCGCTCAGCTCCAAGCAGGGCCGCCTTTGGTGGCTGATGCTGAGACACGGACGTCGACGCCGGGCTGTCGGTTGCGAAGGTGGGATTTCAGATGGGTTTGCACTGCGACCCTGGCACGTCTGTCCCGAGATGCCAGCGACCTGACAAGGGGAACGAGCCGGCTTGCCGAGCGGGAGGGTCTGGTTCCGCGATGCGGTGCTTGCTTCGTACTTTGTAGTTCATTCGATCAACTGGTGATTTAAGACTCAAAGCCAAGCCTTTCGTCTCTCCCGAGGCTCATGATTGATGGCTCCTCGTTGAAGGCGTCAATGCATCTTGACTCGACCCCGCTCTTGGGATCCCCGTTTCTGTCAGGCTACATGCAGAAACTCGTCCACAGCACCCTCACGCACAGGACTAATGCTGACTCAAGAATGCGAGCTTTCGAAAGCTGACAGCTTCTGGCCCATAGCTTGATATCTAGTAGGTAGGATCACCTATCACCTAAGCTGACATGGGCGATACAGGTTGCAATCCAGAGCCGCCCTTCTATGAAGTGAGCACTGTGGACTAAGCCGCCAAGCGTCGAGAGAGGTATGCCAGTCGATTCATGTGACCCCCGGAGAGGGTTAGATGATGATGCTGACCCAGGGCAAGCCAATGGTAAGCCTTCTAATCACTGATGATAGGTAAGGCGAACGCTCCCAGAGCGTCTGAGCGCCATTGAACAATTGCCGATTGCAAATCCCGAAATGTCTCCCCCACAGTTCCTCCACACGTCGGGAGCATGCCCGATCTCTGGGGTATTCCACCTCCGTTCCCCATTCGTCAATCTGACCAGCTAGGGTAGTGCAGCATCTAGATGCGATGCTAAATCCTCTGCCCCGTGATAAAGACCATGTCTCGGGGTATTTAAACGTCTGAGGAGACTGAGTTGGCTTTTCCGATCGCATCTCTCGGCAATTCTAGAAGCGCCCACCTGTGGGGCTTTTTACTGACTTTTCACCGTCTTGCTCTAGCTGCATGTCGAGCCTAGGACATTTTGGCGACTGTCACTTCTCGCCTCAGCGTGGGCAAACAGGGATCAAAGGCTCTTTCGCCCGTCTCTTACTGGCCATTTGAGCCAAAGCGAGCCCCGCGGGATAAAGATTTCCCCACTGCATTGACGGAGCTTGTCGCAACTCCCGAGTCCGACAGGCCGCGCGGATTGCCCCACGTAAAGAAAGGTTCAGCTTTTAAGCCATCTCCGCATTTCATCCGTCATTTAACAACCTCTGTATCGTCTTTATTGCCAACTAGAAGACTGTTTGAGGCCGTCAACACTCTCAGGTCCCGCAACGTCACCATGGCGGTGGTAGATCTTTTGCTGTCCTGGTGGACAGTCCCGCTAGGGATCGCCGTCCTCCTCGGCTCGTACCTCTACTCATACTTCGTCACAAACAACCATCTTCGAGGCCTGCCTGCGCCATTCCCAGCACAATTTTCGAACCTTTGGCTTCTGTACGTATGTAGGCGCGGAAAGCGCTACAGCGTCATGCACAAGTTGCACCAGCAGCTCGGCCCGGTGATCCGCATCGCGCCAAACCATGTGAGCATTGCAGATGACGAAGCAATCCCCGTCATTTATGGCCACGGAAACGGATTCTTGAAGTCGTAAGTGCCGATGAAGCCATTGACTGTGTACCAAGTCTGACTGATCGAAGGGAGTTTTATGATGCCTTCGTTTCAATCCGTCGCGGGATCTTCAACACTCGGGATCGCACTGAGCACTCGCGCAAGCGCAAGATGATCTCACACACTTTCTCCACCAAGTCCATCACCCAGTTCGAGCCCTATGTGCACGGAAATCTCGAGCTGTTCGTCAAGCAAATCGACAACCTTATCGCTACCGGAAAGTCCAACGGCGCACGGCAAGAAGCCCACCTTGACTGCCTCCCTTGGTTCAACTACCTCGCCTTTGACATCATCGGAGACCTGGCCTTCGGCGCTCCCTTTGAAATGCTTCGCACTGGTGTCGACATGACAGAAGTCAGAGCCACGCCGGAGAGCCCGCCTATTTACGCATCAGCGATCGAGATTCTTAACCGAAGAGGAGAAGTGAGCGCCACACTGGGCTGCTTTCCGCAATTGAAGCCGTATGCCAAGTGGCTGCCGGACCCTTTCTTCAGCAACGGTCTCAATGCTGTTCAAAATCTCGCCGGAATCGCCATTGCCCGAGTCAAGGCCAGAATGGACAACCCGCCGCCCAAGGAGCGCAAGGATCTTCTCGCACGTCTCATGGAAGGCAGAGATGAGAATGGGGAGCCACTTGGGAGAGAGGAGCTGACAGCCGAGGCACTGACGCAATTGATCGCTGGCAGCGATACGACTTCCAACTCATCCTGCGCTCTTCTCTACCACGTAGTCCGCACTCCTGGCGTTCTCGAAAAGCTGCAAGCTGAACTGGATGCCGAGATCCCGAGAGATATCTCCGTCCCCAATTTCGACATGGTCCGAGATTTGCCCTACCTCTCCTCCGTCATCGACGAGACGCTCCGGTTCCACTCTACCTCTGGCATTGGCCTTCCTCGACAAATTCCCGAAAACTCGCCCGGTGTCACCCTCCACGACCATTACTACCCACCTGGAAGTGTTCTCAGCGTCCCCACATACTCAATGCACCACTCGAAGGAGATCTGGGGGCCGGATGCGGATGAATTCAATCCTGACCGGTGGAATAATGTCACTACACGACAGAAGAACGCATTTATCCCCTTCAGCCATGGCCCCAGAGCATGTGTCGGAAGAAACGTGGCTGAGATGGAGATGAAACTCATTGTTGCCACGTGGGCGCGGCGATATTCTGTCGAATTGCGACAAGGGGAGATGCAGACGCGAGAGGGCTTCCTAAGAAAGCCGCTGGGGCTGGATATCGCGATTTGGAAGCGATGATGCTACTCGAATCACATGATTCCGTTTGAGGCAACAGACTCGGGGAGTGGAGCGATATGGGTCTAGCAAACAATCCATCATGATGGCTTGTAGAGAATGACTTGGTGTACCAAATCTGTCAGTGAGGCCGATTACCAGTGAATCGGGTCCCTGACAAACAGAGCTGGGTATTGTTCATTGTTGTCAACTACAACAAAGCCTATGTGTATCATGAACATAAATAAACGATGTAAATTCAAGTGATAATTCATTCCAACTGAACACGTTTGTCATTGTTCTACCGTTGAGAGCGCACACCTAGTCAGCACCAGTGCACTGAGTCACTCATCAGGCGCGAAAAGCCAAACATGTGCCTGGCACAGAGCTCGCAGATTCAGAACCAAGTTCTAACCCTCATACAACCAACCTCTTCTTTCACCCTGATCTAAAACTTCTAAGGGTGTGTGCTGTGCAAGTGTGCTTGCGACGTATCACAATTCCACCACGGTGTTCTCTGATCGCACCGTTATTCTTTGTTCATTCTTTCCCACAGTTCAAGCGACCAATAGCGTATGAGTTTCTTCTCCCTCGCACCACTGTCTGCTAAGTTTCAGTAGCCAGCTGTCAACCAGGTGCCGCGCGATTAGGCCTGCCAACCATCTCGCAGCTGCCTGAGGCCCTACATCAAAAGCCTCTCTGTCACCTTGCCCTTCAGACCACCAGCCCTCTTCAACATCTCTCAGGCACGAAAGCTGAGACTGAAGCCCTTCTTCCCTTATCTCTCCGTCTCTGCACCCAACTTCGCTCCTCCTTCCATCCACTTTCTGCACTCTTTCATCTCATCAACAAGTCTACCAAGGCGCCATCAGCTTGTCACCCAGAGGAACCGACAACATGTGCCGAGAAACTATAGCACTCGCGATCTGCGCCCCGCAGAATCCTCCAGCACTCTCCTTCACCTGTGGCAAGCTACACATGGTTTCCGGTCACCGTGCTGTTTGTACTCGCGCTCGTGGCCCATGCGTGTGCTTCTTTGGCACTTGCGGCACAGTTGAGCGAGACGTGACCACCACAGCAGTTGACTTTGCCGTCTTGACCAAGCTCCGATGCGCGCAATGCACCACCCGTGAAGACGACGTTGGTGACAGACGCAAGGGAAGGGAGATCATCGAATCACCTCTCCTCCAAAGACCTGCCCTCTCCCGCGATGACGACCAGGTGTACCGCAAGCACTACGCCACACTCAAAGAGCTCTGGGGCGGCGAGCCATCCTGCCCCTACCATCCTCTCCCCGATTTGGCACAGGCGTCGAGCGAGCTGAGCGTCCACGAAGCTGCCGACATCCAAACCGACAACGCGCACTTGGAGAAACCTTCTGAGAAACCCACCGCGACACCTGCTAGTGAGCGCAAACGTATCGACAACGTTGTCGAGCCACCCGTTTCAGAATCGGAGGACGACGACAACCTTGTTGACTCCATCCTCGAGAATGTCAAAATCATCACGAATGCCATCAACGACATCGCGGAGCTTGAGATGCCGCGAACTAAGATCACGAACGGCCTCGAGACTGGAGTGGGGATCAAGTCGAGCTGCTGGGCTACCGCGAACTCCAACAACGTCACACCTCATGCGACGACCTCAACCAAACCGACTCGCCGTGTCCCGGAGGTCAAGGCCGACTCAAAGTCGAGCGACGTGACACGTCAAATCGCCAACGCAAAGTCCTTCTTGGGCAAACTTCCTCCGATGTAGTTTGGGCTCGCGAAGCTCGGAGTACCACTTGGGCGTGGAATGAGATTGGTTTTGGGAGTCGAATTAATTGCCTGGGACTGGTCTGGAACTGTCTATTTACAAAGGGGGATTTCACACCCTTCTATCTTTTCCCATTGCTTTCAGATACAGGTACAGGGCCGGGAAACAGCCCAGGGTGGCTCCTTCACTTTGGTACGGTGGTCAATCTTCCACAGCGCTGCAGAAGCAGCCATTCAATCAAGGACAATTTGTCCCAAGTTTTAAACATCAAACCCATTTGCAGTTTTGTTGCTACTTCCTTGTTGCCCTTCATTCGCGTCGCTGTCAAATGTTTTTAAGGAGCTTGAAATTCCAGCATCAATGCTTTTGACAATGGCTTGTCCGACATTTTGGTGGCCGTCGTAGCTGGGCCGTCGTAGCTGGGCCTGAACGCTTCCCCTTCAGCTCATAGTAAGTAATTTTTGTCATATAACTAGCGAGGGATAGGATTACCTCCTCCAACCTCGGCCCAGCAAAAGTTCTCCCCACCTAATACACATGTTCCACCCCCAGAGGGCCGGGCCTCCCTAAAGTGCATCAATGTTACTGGCATTGAAATGTACCTAAGGCCCAGATCCTACCTCTCCCGTGTTTCCGAACAGGGCCCGACTCAATAAGTGGGTGTCTGGTAAGTTAGACTAAGCGACCTCGGAGAAGTTGTATGGACAAGTTTTATTCACTTGTTCAGTCAGATTGTTCACTACAACATCAATTGTGATGTGGACCAGATATAGTATAAAGTTCTGTCATAATGTAGTAGATTTGCGCCAATCTTTCTTACCAACCCTACCAGGGTGTTAACTACGAGCTAAATGGTTAATTATCGTCATTTCAGAGAGGCCGCCCGTGAATCAAAGGCTTCATTTGGTCATCCCTACCTCATCTTGCCTCAATAAATTCCCGTGAGAGCTGATGCTAGGTCGGAATCTCGCACACGATGATGAATAAACCACCGTAAGGAGTTGTGGATGAATTCTTATCGGCCCCGGGTGGATCGGACCATGGGGTGCAGGGTGTCGGGAATACCACGTACCTCGAGATACAACGTGTTTGTGACGAGTCCCAGGAAACAGCATAGGATAATTAACGATGATGCGTCGCAACCCAACGTGCTGAAGAAGTTTAAGGGGCAGACTTGCAATTGTGCTGTTAAAATACGTAGGTCAATATGAGGCCACCATGCATGATTCGGGGGAGAAGGCAGAGACGAGCCTGGCGAGTCAGAGCGACGCTCGTGCTTGTATTTGAGCCTTTCGAGGCACCACTGCGAAGTCGGTGCGCCCCACAAGGTTGACAGTTGTCCACGCTAAAGGTTCTAAATCGGGTTGTTCCTGGAGGGTTGATGGGACCATGGGAGCCAAGGCGCATCGTCGGAGGTTCGGAGACCTCTTGACCATACTGGGGAAGGGCCAGTGGGTTCATTTGATCGGCATCAGTGCGGAAGCTGGCCAATCCTACCAAGGGCTGTATAAGTGGGAACTCGGGAGTGTCCCTGAGCCATCCGCGTAATGTGCTGACAGCAAATTTAACGTGTCTTGCCGTTTATGCCGTAAATTTCCAGTAAGGCTGATTTGGCCATGTACAAATTTCCGAGGCTCATGATCTATTTCCATGGCCTTCTGGATTATGAGATTCATTATCATCCTGCCATGGCCTGCTCGCAATGCATACTCACAAAGGCTGGATGCAGGACATTCGGGCCCTTTGTGGATGTCGGTGGTCTCTACGGAGGTACCAGGTGGACTGTAGACCGTCGCTGATCTTTGAATTGGCTGCTGATCTGTTCCTCTCAGAGATCAGGTGCCGGCCTCGATGAAGGTCCGCAACTCCCGGTTCTTACATGGCAATTGCTCACCATGGCGTTCAAGAGTAGAACCTTCTTTTGTGATAGCGCTGGCTGTTGAATGCCTCATTAAATCGTTGCCGAACGCAGGAATTAATGCAAGTACAGCATGTCCAGCACATTGTGACCTGATAAACACTACAGTAAGCTTGTTATTAGAGGAAGCAAACTTTAGAACAACTCTAGAACCGACCATGCGTCGTGCCGGTCCTGGACTTACGTGTGCTGTCCAAGCCGGGATGATGGATCTCAGCGGGGCCACTAGATCCATTACAGCGGGTCTTATTCCCGATGGGGATACCACTGCGATGGTTTCTTGACGCGGCTCGTGTGCTGGCTGATTTATCAATAGGGCTGCATACAGTGCTCTGCAGTCTGCCATCTGGTCTTTATCCCTAATTATTTTTCTTCACGTAAGTGGATTATTGGTAGACAGTGATAATACTTAAAGCAGCGGATCTAAATTAACGGGGAAGACGCGCCAGTTCGTCAGCCAAGCCAGCCACCATCGTGCGTTTCAGATTCTCACCAGGCTGACAGAGCCCAAAGCTCCACATCGCAACGGCATCTGATCCTCTAGTCCTTCTTCTTTGGGCAAGACCGATGCGCATCCTGGATTAAGATCCCATCCTCCCATGCCGTTTAACCCACAATAGTCTGCCTTGGGTCGACCATTGAGCCCGAGTGCTTGGTCGTGAGTGGCCCGCACACGTGTGTAGGACGTCTCTCGCCTCCTGGCCCTGAATGTTTCCACAGATGCACAGGCTCATCCCTGGTTTGTGCGGGGTTCAGGTCGGGACGAAGGAAGCGGAGGCTGCTCAGCCTCATTGATCTTCGACTAGAGACTGCCTGTGCGTTCTAATGATATCTGACAATGGACAATGCCGAAGCCGCACCAGCCCACTTTCAGTAAGCAATGCTGGGGTGACCGAAACCAGGGATGCCGGGTTGAGGTGGATGGATTGGATACGCCCCGTCATAAGCAGCTGGTGAATATATAGCAATAAAGATTCCCTCCATCGGCTCAGACGTTCTCAGACGTTCTCTTGTTTAGCGTGCTCTGTTTCACGCCGATTCCGATTGCTTCAGTTCCGACCACTACTCATCGTCCTCCCGGTCACTCTTTACGCTGGGTTGAACCAATTACCCATAATGTTTTCCACTCTTTTGTCACTTGCGGTTGTGCCCGCCCTGGCACATGCCCTGGATATTTCTCACGAGAGCCGGACGGCTGGGGATACTGGCATTATTCGATTCCCGGTTCGCACCTTTGAGCGCTCTCCCATCAAGAGGTCCGAGAAGAGACAGAACGAAGTTACCCTTCTCAACGGACTGGCAGGATCATTCCACGCTGTCGACATAAACATCGGTACTCCTAGCCAAACTATTCGTGTTAGCCTCGATACTGGATCATGGGAGCTTTGGGTCAACGCGGAGTGCAGCACGTCGAATGACGAGGCAGTCTGCGAGACATATCCGCGATTCACAGAGAGCGAAAGCAGCTCTTGGGTTGATCTTGGAACGTATGGCGGCCTTTCTTATGGATCAGGCTGGGCAAATGTCAACTATGGCCAGGACACTATTGGCGTCGGATGTTAGTGCAAACACCTCTCTATTAGAGAAAAAGCTAACTTGGGTTACAATCACAGCCGCTCTGATCACCGGTGCTACCTTTGGAGTTGCGAATGAGAGCAGTTTCTGGCCTAGCGGAATCATGGGCGCCGGCCCACGCCTCGAAGGTTGGAATAGCGATACTCCTCTCCTGATTGATTCTATGGCCCAGCAAGGTCTCATCAACAGTCGAGCATTCAGCTTGGATATCCGATCTGTCGACAGCGAAGAAGGTGAGACAACTTAGCCAATACGCTTGGATTCATGCTGACTTGAACCACAGGGTCTATCATCTATGGTGGAATCGACACGGGAAAATACTCTGGAAATCTCGAGCTGCGTCCCATTATCCCTGCTTCCGAAGCCCCTGATGGTTACACTCGGTAAATAATCATTTTTAAACGCTACTGAGTCACGCTAACCACCCCTAGCTTCTGGGTCTACCTCGATGGCATCACCATCACACACGACGATGGTGGTGAGAATGTTGTCTTCTCCGAGGTCAACGGCCAGGCTGTGTTCCTCGATAGTGGAGGTTCTTTCACTGGCTTGCCTCAGGCCATGGTCGATAGCATTGTCAGCTACTTCCCTACTGCCACTCTTATGGATGATGGTTCTAGCTACCAGGTTGATTGCGATGTTGCCGATCTTTCAGGCACTGTTGACTTCACTTTCGGCTCGACCGTTATTAACGTCCCGTACCATGAATTCATGAGGGATAGTGGCGATAACTGCATTTTGGGTCTTGTTGTGAACAATGGCAAGTTATTCCCTTACCCATACCTGATACACGGATATTAGAGTGACAAATTGGTGTCTAACCTGTAAACAGATGCCCCTGTTCTGGGTGAAACTTTCCTCCGCGCTGCCTACGTTGTCTACGATTGGGACAACAAGAATATCTTCATCGCCAACGGCGACAACTGTGGCACCAACCTCGTTGCCATTGGTAGCGGAAGTGATGCTGTCCCATCCCTCATCGGAGACTGTGGAGTCGTCGCGACCACTTCAGCTGAAATTTCCACCTCGGCGGAAACCACCACGGCCGTTTCTGAGACCCCGGCTGTTACTACGGAAGAAGAGTCCGGTGAGACAACGTCGACGACTCCCTACTCGGAAACCACCACTAGCATTTATGAGACCCTGACTGCTATCACGGAGGACTACGATGAGACGACGACGACGACCCCCGACTCGGAAACCCCCACAAGCATTTATGAGACCCCGGCTGCTACTACGGAGGAATACAATGAGACAACCTCGACGACTCTTGGATCGGAAACCACTACGAGCATTTATGAGACCCCGGCGGCTACCGCAGATGAGGACTGCGACGAAACGCCCTCGACGACCTCCAGCCCGGAAACTGCCACCGATACCCCGGTTGTCATCACCACTACTCCCGAGACTCTGACATCGACAATTATGACTACCAAGGTCTACACCATCACAGCCTGCCCGGACACTGTGACCAATTGCCCGGTTGGTTCTGTTACAACTGAAATCATCACTTCGTATACGACCTACTGCCCTGCGACTGAGACCGAGAGCACTGGTGTTCCTGAGACTGAGACCGTCGGTACTCCGCAAGTCTCGGCTTCTGATGAGTCCTCAACTACCGGCGCTCCTCCAATTGAAACTGCAGGTACTGCTCTATACGTCTCGACATCAGATGAGTCCTCGACCACAGGTGTTCCTTACGAGACGTTGACCTCCACCATCACTACCAGCAAGGTCTATACAGTCACAACTTGCCCTCCTACGGTTTCCGACTGCCAGGTTGGATCCATCACAACTGAAATTGTGACCCTGTACACGACTTACTGCCCCGCCACTGAGACGGAGGAAGTGGCTTCTTCGTCCTACCAGACTTTCACCACTGGCTCTCCTTCCCACGAGGCTGCAACCACAAGTGTTCCGTCCTATGAGACCTTAACCTCAACAATCACTTCAACAAATGTTTATACCATCACAGCTTGCCCGCCTACTATCTCTAACTGCCCTATTGGATCTATCACAGCTGAGGTTCTTACCTCGTACACGACTTACTTCCCTGGCGCTACCGAGCCTCCGGCACCCACTGGTACTACAACCCTCACCAAGACTACGACTCGGGTGAGTACCATTACGGACTGCCTTGGAAAGGGACTTTGCACCAAGGGAGATGTGATCACGGACACCTACACTTCCACTCAAGTTGTCACCCAGACTCGGGTTATAACCCAGGAAACCCCTACCACGTATACCGTTCAGAAAACGGTTGCTTGCAAGAAAGAGGCTGGCTGTGTTAAAGGCTCCTCTGCCACCACCTACGTTGTGACGGTCCAGTCCACTTCAGAGAATCCCCAGGCCACCTCAGTCCCTGGTTGCTCGGGCTGTGGTACCTCCTTTAACGAGACCAGTGTTGTGGGATTCTACACCTCCACAGCAAAGGTTCCATTCGTCCCCGAGACTACACCCTGCGCCACCTGTGGTACCGAGCCGTCTGGTACCCCTGTCGCTGTCGTTGGCGGTGCCACTTGGAACGCTCCCGGCCTCATCACCGTGGCAATGGGAGTCATTTTTGCCGCCGCGATCTAAGGAATTAGTGACAAATTGCTATCTGAAGGTCTGGGTTTCAAGTGATTCTCAAGGGCCAATTGATATGTCCAGGCCTGCGCGGAGCAGACGAAATGGAACCTGTATGATATAGAAAGCCCTTGGAAAGGCCACGATGATGCAAATATTTCTTAGATTCCTAAACTAGACAGACAAGAGTTTTCCGTGTGAATACGGTCAGTGGGATAGGACAAGGCACACGGACAAGCCGCCGAGGAACGAAATAAGACTTTCAATTCATGACAAGGAGGCCACGCCAGTCTTAATGTTTCCTACTTTAACACAAATAAAAACAATATTTTGTACAATGACAACCTTGCTTCACTATCGTGACCTCCTTCGATGTGAACCACATCTCCATAAATCTCAATACACCAGGGAAGTGAGTCAGTAGGGATGATCGCTGCAAGGTGCATGAGCCCATAAATTTACTTCTAGGGCTACATTTAGGGCGACAGCCAAAACAGTCCAATCACTCAACGCGATGGTTGAACAACATCTGGATGATCTCTTTATGATCCCCTCCTGAGGCTATCTGGAGCGCCCTGCTATAGTGTCCGCCTTCTGCATTGACGTCGGCGTCCTTGTCGAGCAGTATCTGGATGATCTCTTTATGACCCCCTCTTGAGGCTGCCAGGAGTGCCGTGCCATAGTGTCCGCCTT